>CAUYLG010074877.1:0-95922 GCA_963573385.1 Cacajao melanocephalus
AGCCTGGGCAATAGAACAAGAATCCCGTTCTCTCTCCCTCTTTCTCTTCCTCTTTCTTTCTCTCGTACATTCTTTTTTTTCTTTCTTTCACTCTCACTTTCTTTCCTCTCTTTTTCTTTCTTTCAAAAAAAAAAAAAAAAGAATCCCCCCCTTGAGAACTGAAACAAGACAAGCATAACCACTTTCACCACTTCTATTCAACATAGTACTGAAAGTCCTAGTAAGAGCAATTAGGCAAAAGAAAGAAATAAAAGGCATCTAAAAGGAAAAAAGAAAGTCAAACTACCTTGCTTTGTAGACAATATGACTTTATACCTAGATAACTCCATAGTCTCTGCCAAAAACTCCTGGATCTGATGAACAACTTCAGCAAGGCTTTAGGACACAAAAATCAATGTACAAAAATTAGTAGCAATTCTATACACCAACAACATCCAAGTTTAGAGCCAAATCAAGAACTCATTCCCATTCATCATAGCCACACAAAAAATACCTAGGAATACAGCTAATCAGGGAAGTGAAAGATCTCTACAACAAGAATTACAAAATACTGCTGAAGAAAATCAGAGTGACACAAACAAATGTAAAAAAGGTTGCATGCTCATGATAGGAAGAACCAATATTGCTAAAATGGCTATACTGCCCAAAGCAATTTATAGATTCAGTGCTATTCCTATCTAACTACCAATGACTTTTTCACAGAATTAGAAAAAAAATATATTCTAAAATTCATACAGAACCAAAAAAGAGAAAGAGCCTGAATAGACAAAACAATCCTCCTAAGCAAAAAGACCAAAGCTAGAGGCAAGATGCTACTCTACTTCAAAGTATACTAAAAGGCTACAGTAATCAAAACAGAATGATACTGATACAAAAATAGACACACAGATCAATGGAACAGGATAAAGAGCCCACAAATAAGGCTGCCCATTTACAACCATCTTATCTTCAACAAAGCTGACAAAAAGAAGGAACCAGAAAAGGACTCCCTATTTAATAAGTGGTGAAGGGATTACTGGCTAGTTCCATGCAAAACATTGAAACTGTACCCCTTCCTTACACCAAATACAAAAATCAACAAAGATGCATTAAACACTTCAATGTAAAACCTAGAACTATTAAAAAAAAAACAAGCAAAAACAAACAAAACCTAGAAAAAAGCCTAGGAATACCATTCTGGACATAGGCCTTAGCAAAAATTTCATGACAAAGACTCCAAAAAAAACAATGTCAGTAAAAGCAAACATTGACAATGGGATCTAATTAAATTGAAGAACTCCTGCACAGCAAAAGAAATTATCAACAGAATAAACGACCTACAGAGTGGGAGAAAATTTTTGCAAACAATGCATCTGACAATGGTCTAATATCCAGAATCTATAAGAAACTTAAATAAATTAATAAGCAAAAAGCAACTTCATTTGAAAGTGGGCAAAGGACACGAGCAGACATGTCTCATTAGGAGAAATATCTACTATAGGTGACTGGGGGATGGAGGCAGCAAACCACCATGGCGTGTGTATAACTATGTAACAGTCCTGCAAGATCTGCACATGTACCCCGGAACTTAAAGTAAAATTTAAAAAAACAAAAAAGACGTACATGCAGCCAGCAAGCATATGAAAAAATACTCAACATCACTAGTCATTAGAAAAATGCAAATCGGCCAGGCACAGTGGCTCACGCCTGTAATCCCAGCACTTTGGGAGGCCGAGGCGGACAGATCATGAGCTCAAGAGATCGAGACCATCCTGGCCAGTATAGTAAAACACGATCTCTACTAAAAATACAAAAATTAGCCAGGCATGGTAGTACAGCACCTGTAGTCCCAGCTACTCAGGAGAGTGAGGCACAAGAATCGCTTAAACCCGGGAGGTGGAGGTTACAGTGAGCTGAGATCGCACCAAAGCACTCCAGCCTGGCGACAAAGCGAGACTCTATCTCAAAAGAAAAAGAAAAAGAAAAATGCAAATCAAAACTACAATGAGATACCATCTCACACCAGTCAGAATGGCTACTATTGAAAAGTCAAAAATAACAGATGCTAGTGAGAATGCAGATAAAAGGGAATGCTTATACACTGTTAGTTGGAATGTAAATTAGTTCAGTCACTGTAGAAAGCAGTTGTAGATTTCCCAAGGAACATGAAACAAACTGCCGTTTGACTCAGCAATCTTATTACTGGGTACATACCCAAAGGAATACATTGGAGACATTGGAGCTATTGTAGACTGTTGGTGGGATTGCAAAATGGTGCAAACATTAGGGAAAATGGTATGAAGCTTCCTCAAAAAATTAAATTACCGTATGATCCAGCAAACCCACTTCTGTGTATCTCTCTAAACGATAAAAAACAAGTATGTTAAGAGATATCTGCATCCCCATGTTATTTGTAGCATTGTTTTCAGACAATGTACCAAATGGGAGAAAATTTTTTCAAACCATGCATCTGATATCCAGAATCTATAAGAAACTTAAATAATATAAGAAAATAGTATTATTGTTGTATGGTAAATCTTTCTATCATAAAGACATATGCACTTGTATGTTCATTGCAGCACAATAACAAAAACATGGAACCAACCTAAATGCCCATCAACAGTGGACTAGATATAGAAAATGTTGTACAGATACACCATGAAATACTACACAGCTATACAAAAGCATAAAATTATGTCCTTTAAAGCAACATGGATAGAATTGGAGTCCATTATTCTAAGTGAATTAACACAAGAACAGAAAACCAAACACTCCATGTTCTCACTAATAAGTAGGAGCTAAACATGGACAAAAAGAAAGGAACAATAATCACTGGGGCCTACTTGATGGTGGAGAGTGGGAGGAGGGTGAGGATTGAAAAACTACTTATCAGGTACTATACTATGCTTATTACCTGAATGACAAAATAATCTGTACCCCAAATCCCTGTGACACACAATTTACTCATAACAAACCTGCATATGTACACCTTGAGCCTGAAACAAAAATTGGAAAGAAAAAATGAATATATATGACAGAACTAAAAAATAGAGTTGCTTCCACCTCTTGGCTATTTTAAATAACATTACAATAAATGTGGGAATGCAGATATCTCTTAACTACTGATTTATATCCGTTAGAGAGATACACAGAAGTGGGTTTGCTGGATCACATGGTAATTTAATTTTTTGAGAAAACTTCATACTATTTTCCCTAATGTTTGCACCATTTTGCAATCCTACCAACAGTCTACATTGGTTCCAATGTCTCCACGTCTTCACTAACACTTTATATTTTCTGGGTTTTTAGAGTAATTAATTAGTGGATGTGAGGTGATATCTTACTGTCTTACTGGGATGTGGTTTGATTTTTGCAGGGTGTGTGTGTGCGTGCGTGTGTGTGTGTGTGTAATACAGACAGGTCTTGCTCTGTCACCCAGGGTGGAGTGCAGTGGTGTGATCACAGCTCACTGCAGCCTTGACCTCCTGGGATCAAGTCATCCTCCTACCTCAGCCTTCCAAGTAGCTGGGACCACCGGCCTGCACCACCACACCTAGCTAATTTCTTTAATTTTTTGTAGAGACAGGGTCTCACTCTGTTGCCTAGACTAATTACCACATTTTTGATTTGCGTTTCTCTGATGATCAGTGATGCTGAGCCTCTATTCATATGTGTATTGGCCATTTGTATATTATCTTTGGCGAAATGTCAATTCAAGTCCTTCATTTATTTTTAAATCACATTATATGCTTTTTGTTGTTACTGAGTTGTAGACATTCTTATAGATGCTTGACATTAAACCTTTATTACATAAATGATTTGCAAATATTTACCCCATTTTGTAGATTACCTCTTTACTCTGTTATTGTATCCTTTGATACACAAAAGTTTTAAGTTCAATGTAATTCTATTTGTTTAGTTTTGCTTTGGTTTCCTGTGCTTTTGGTGTCATAGTCAAGATATTACTGCCAAGTCCAATGTTGTGAAACTTTTCTCTTACGTTTTCTTCTAGAAGTTTTATAGTTTTAGAGCTCACATTTGGATTTTTAATCCATTTTTTAATGAATTTTTGTAAACGGCATAAGATAAGGATTCAACTTCATTATTTTGCATGTAGGTATCCAGTTTTTCCAACATAATTTGTTATAAAGACTGTGCTTTCCCCGTTGAGTGGTCTCAGGGTCCTCATCAAAGATTATTTTAATCTTGTACGTGAGGGTTTATTTCTGGGCTCTCTATTTTGTTCCATTGAATTATTTGTCTTTATGCCACTACCACGCTGTCATTATTCTTGTGGCTTTGCAATGCTTTGAAATCACAAAGCTTGAGACCTTCAATTTCATCTTTTTTAAAGATTATTTTGGCTATTCAAGGTACATAGCAACTCCATATAAATTTTACGATGACTTTTACTATTTCCGCAAAAATGTCATTGTGGTATTGATAGGAACTACATTGAATGTGTAGATTGCTTTGGGTAGTATGAACATCTTAACAGTATTAAGTCTCCCAATCCATGAATACAAGATGTCTTTCCATTTAATTATCTCATCTTTCATTTCAAATTTCAGTAACATTTTGTCATTTTCAGTGTAAAAGTCTTTCACTTTTACATAAAATTTTTAAAGGATGTGCCACAAGTTCTAAAGATTATTTGAATAAAAAAACTACAGCTAAAGGTAATACAAAAGGGGACAACATAACTGAAAAAAGATCATTCTTTGCATCACATAAATAGTGGTATTTTATACTTATTTGTTCAAGAAACCTCTACTGATCTCTTACTATAACCACATTTGCAAAAAGGAGCAGGAATGCTGAAATTAACAAGACATAATATTCACTTTCTGGAGAGAAAGACATGAAAACCAACCATGTTCTTTTAATGACACAGCCTTCATGGAAGTGAGTTCAGAGTTCCATGCTGCACAGAATAAAGGGTACCAGCTGGAGGGAGTGGAGTAAGGAGAAGCTTCCAGGAAGGGAGAACACCAGCATGGAGACTTCAAGCGTGGACAAAAATAAGACAAAAAAGCACACTTCATGAGGATTGCTATTACCTCTGTTTTGTATTGATAAAGTGAGAAGAACATAAGTCGAATGAATTTACGAATTTTGTGCAAAAATCAGCATCATGAATTCATAGTCCAATGCAGAGCCAATACATAAATACACTTTAACAATGGTAATAATTAAAATGATTATTAAACCCTTACTGTGTGTTAAGTACCACAGAAATTATCTTATGTGCATTGCCTCATTTAACCCTCACCCCAATACCATGAGGTAAGTAATGTCATTAGTCTCAATTTATAGAAGAGAAAATAATAGCTTAAGGAGGTTAAGTAACTTGCTTAAGGTCATGCAGCTAATTAGTGGTAGAGCTAGGATTCAAACCATCATTTGACAGCAAAGGTGCAGCTTTGCCTATAAGCAAATGTATATGTGAAAACATATATGATGACATGCATTTTTAAACTTATTTCATTGAGACTGAAACGATGTTTCTGAAAAAATCTGAAACATATGTGCTGAAAAGAAACCTGCAGATTACTCTCAGGCAGAATATATTAGATATATTTGATATTGAGAAAATTACTAATACTAGTTTAAGATGTTACTATTAGAATCCTCCCTGGTTTCATCTCAGGCTTTTTCATAACTACCCAACGACATAACATAACTGCCTCTGGGATCCTGGACAAATCTGCAGAGGTTATGGAATAGGTGAAAATCTAAGAGCCTGACTTACTTCTTTAATTACCGAACAAAGTACAAGTAGTCATCAGGGAAAAATAAAATGCCCTTCTTTATTAACTAGACAAATACAATAGAAAAATTATGGTTTCTAAGCAATGTTTATCTTGCTGCTGCTCCTAAGCAAATTTATTCCTACTAAACAGGAATAGATAATTGTACTCAAGGTAAGATGGTAATATTAACAAAAAGATAAATTTAAAATACCAAGAATTAAATATTGCCTATAAAATGGAGCTAAGACTAATTAGACATGGTAAACAATAAAAGGAATTCATATTAAGTTGTCCAACTAAAGAGTGATTTTCTTCTTTGTGATTCTGTTATAAAATGTATTGTTTTAATTTAATAAGCTTCATCTATAGGATCAGCACTACAATAATTTTGTTTCTCTGTGTGTTCCTCACTGTTTGACACAAGTTCTTGAAAAAAAATTATTATCTTAACTTTGTTTATACTCCAGTGATTGTTGTTTGACAATTTAGTCAAATTGGAAGGGGTAGGGGGAAGGAGAATGACACAAGATTTTTTCAGATTTAGCCAATTCTTAGGAAACTTCTTTTGCTCCACATACCCCATACATGCCGTGCGCCCAGTGTTTGAGAAACTTCAAAACCTAAAGAGATAATTAATTTCGAGATTTAAATTGGAATAATCCCAGTTTAAGAGAGATCTCTCTTCTGTTTGCTCTTTCAATTCTTGTTGCCATTTATGTTTCCTACTGAAATTTAGAGGCAGATGCACATGACATCACAAAGACAATCTGTTTTTGTTCTTTCTCATGCATGCTTCTTTCAATTCTGAGGATGTAGGTAGAGCAGGCAATCAAAAATTAACCCACTGGGGCCCACAGACGTTTGTACTGCAGAGGCTAATCATAGGGCAAACACCTATATTAACATAAATTTTGGCCAAACAAAAGCTACATTTTAAATGCTTATATTAAGTACAATTTTTTTTACATAGGAAATATAAACTTTCATAGGTATTAGATTCAGATACATAATGAGATTTCAGAAAATGTCCATAATTAGGATGTTAAGAAATAAGAAAAATAAATCTAGTTGTGAATACATGATTATACGCATAAAGCCACATGTGCATACACACACATGCACACACAGATGCTTTGGAAAATGTTAATATTTTTGAGAAGCTTGTATCTAGGCTCCACATTTGGCAAAGACATCTTTGACAGAATTCTTGCCTTTTTTTCTTAAAAGGGATGAAGGCCATTTAACCAACTTGCTAGACAGAATTTCTTGCTAATGAACACAGTTATGTTAAAGAATCAGGCAGAATGTTAAAATAGTATTTATCTGCTTTCAATGCATTTTAGTCCCAAATGGACTAAACACTGTTGTCAGCAAGTGAAGGGTAGATAAGGGACAGACCAAGAATACATCATGTGGAAAAAATTGCATTAGACCAAGGGCCTAATATTGAGGAACAATATTCCTCAAATACTGCTGAGGCTAGGATAATAAGAAATAAAATTTATACAAGGGGAGGGAGAAGATGAGCCTAGGTCCTGCTGAAATACTGCCCTGGTAGTGTCAAATTTAAGCATATATTTAAATATGAGAAATATAAGAGCACATCTACTAAATTTATATATATATATATATAATACATATCAGTATATATACTATTTAGTCAATATTTTCATATATACACACACACACACTCACACACACACACACACACACACACTGAGAACCATGGGGGTTCTTTCTTTTCAGGAAAGGCAGAAATTATCCTAGCACAAAAGAAAATAATCGTATCCTCAGTCCAATTCTAGGTTCAATTATATTCATGTCATGTTTTTCATGCAAAGTAGCAGAGGTACACTAGGGTAGAATTGCTGGAATTAACCTTCTGTTCCTCCTTAGGTTTTTAAGAGGGCAAGATCAAAGACTAGGTCCCATAAAATCCATTAAAATAAAAACAGAAATTGCTGGGGACTAAGGAAGAACTCCAAGGAAAATTACCTCCTCCCTTTTAGTACAAAGCACTGTTAGAAAGCACTTCCCTTTATTTAGATCCATTTATACACTACCTATAATTCAAGTGAGAAGGAGATTGGTTGATTTATAGGGGGAAGGGATTTTATATGGAGGAAAATTAAAAGAAAAGAAATAGAGTTTTAAATAGGCCTTGCTGAGTGGATAGATAAACCCACTCTGTGTATATGTATTACATCCAAATACTGGACTGACCCTGAGACCTGGCTGTGTTTGCTGAGACCTATCATTGTGGTTATTTATTTCTGTGCATTATCCTGTAATGGCCCCACAGAGATGATCTTCTTTCAGCACCATCTGCTACTAGGAAAAACAAGAACGTACGCTACACCTGTTACAAGCTTCTCTGCATTCTAAGCCTTTTCTCTAGACAAAATGGTAAATTGTGTAACTATTAAACAGGAGTCTACCAGCCAATAGAAATATACAGGTCCGATGCTGGCATATTTTATTCAAGTTCCTAACTGGTATTGAAATTATAATTTTACCAGGTAAAGTAATCTAAGAACATGTCGGTGCTTAACACCAGAACACAGTCAACTGGTTATCCAAAGATTGTCTTGGGACTTTACATTCTGTGGATGTAATTTCCTCCAGACGTACCGTATGGCATAAATATTTATGATCAATAGTCTAAGAAATCACAAAACTTGCTTGACCTCAGCACTGGTAAACTATATCAATATTAATTTAATAAATATTTACTGCATCCAAACTAGGGCCAGGAGCCACACTAGATACTGAGGAAAACAGTCTTTTTGCACCAGGGCAGAGGAATCCTTTCGCCTTTCACTCACTTCCAGCTTTTGCTTCCTTCAGCCCTTGGCATTCATCAGCTTCTCCCTGCAGAGGACAACCCAGAGGCAATGTTGACTGCAAGCCAGCTTTTTAAGAGCTCTTCGGAGACAGATCTTTTCTAAACACCCCCAAAGGCTACTCCTGCACGTGTGGTTTCATAAAAACTATGTTGATGAAAAACTTCCTGTTCTAGGAAAAAAAGTACCTGGTGCTAAACATATTCCAATTTTTTTAAGTCTAGTATTTTATCACAGGCTACTGTCTTTACTTAATTAGCAATGAATAATACGCAGAAATATTTATTGACATCAGTTATAGCCCCAGAATTATAGTCAATGCTTATGAAAACTATAAAAAGTGTTACTGATATGATTTGGCTCTGTGTCTCCACTCAAATTTCATCTTGAATTTTAATCCCCACACGTTGAGGGAGGGACCTCGTGGGAGGTGATTGGATCATGGGGGCTGTTTCCCCCATGCTGTTCTTGTGATAGTGAGTGAGTTCTCATGAGATCTGGTGGTTTAAAAGTGTGGCACTTTCTCCATCTCTCTCTCTCTCCTGCCATCAAGTAAGACGTGCCTTCCTTCCTCTTTGCCTTCCACCACAATTGTAATTTCCTGAGGCCTCCCAGCCATGAGAAATTGTGAGTCAATTAAACCTCCTTTCTTTATAAATTACTCAGTCTCAGGTAGTTCTCTGTAGCAGTCAGAAAATGAAATAATACAGTTACTATTTCATATTGGAAGCAACTAAAATT
This sequence comes from Cacajao melanocephalus, assembly GCA_963573385.1. Lineage (NCBI taxonomy): Eukaryota > Metazoa > Chordata > Mammalia > Primates > Pitheciidae > Cacajao > Cacajao melanocephalus. Next base: position 9,317 of record CAUYLG010074877.1, read on the forward strand.
TTTGGAGACCTACTCTATTCTAGGTATTGTCAGATCTGTCTTATCATGGATTCCTAATCTTTTCTGGACAACTTCACCTAAGCAGTTAGATAACAACTATTATCTCAAGTGGTAAGTTGTTGACCCACGCATCCTATGTGAATAAAAACAAGAGAGAAAATAGAGTGGTCTAATCAGAGCAGGGTTTGTAAAGGTTGTGGGATTTTATCCAGGCTTTAAAATAGGGAAAGAATCTCTAAGGAAACAGAGGATGGAAAGATATTCCAAAAAGAGATGATTACAGCTACCAGAGAAAAAAATGATATGGAAAAATCAGTAAAACTCTATTAGCAGGGGTAGGAAAAATCACCTACTCTTTGAATTGGGGTCAAATGAGGGTGTGTACACGTGTTATAATTTAAAGAATGTACATGTGCTAAATGTGTGCAAAAGAAAAAAAAAGGAAAACAGAAACTATTTGATTTATCAAAATACCTCCATATATAATTGCTTTGAGGAATAACATCTCCGATTGCCATACCATGCTTATATACATTATAAAGAAATATCAATAAAATTCCTAGCCCACAATTAGAAATATATCTTGTACAATGAGTATCTCCCATTTGAATAAGTCAGCCTTAGGAACAAATGAATCTTGTCTATTAATTAAATGTGTGAATCTTTCACATTCAAATTTCAATAGAAGAACTTTGGAGAGAAGACAGCAGAAAGCTCTTATACCAAGAAATCTAAATGTATAACCACCTCACAGGAAACAGATCCAGGCATTGTTATGGATCACCCAACAAAGACATTTGCTGAATGCATGGCCACAATCAAAAAAGTACATAAATTATGCTGTATTAAGAAGTAAATAGGGAATATAAACAATGCCATACGGCTGTAATCAGTGGGGCATCCTCACTTTTCTGTGTAGTAGATTCTGCTCTTATCATTTGACTACCAAAAACAAATACCTCGGGAGGTGGCAGGACATGCAAAGTTCCAATTTGCATATCCTATCACCAACTGCAATGACTGAGTTCCATTCTCCAATCATCAAGAAAAGGCTGAGGTTCCCTGTACTGTACTTCTGTGTTTTTGTTTTGCTTTGCTTTGCTTTGTTGCTGACTAAGGAAAGAGACTGTTAATATCTGGGAATAGAAGCTTCTAAAGGTCAAGGCCCTTATCTGATTCGTTGCCTGCTATATCTCCCAGTGTGTAAAACAGAACCGGGCACATAGATGCTCAGAATGCAGTTATTCAATGTAAATGATAAATCTATGTATTTGCTTAGTAGTGTTTGATACATGTGAACACTAATCATTACACAAGACAGAAATGGGTGCTTGTTGGGAAGGGAAAGAAATTGAAAACAACTATTTTTTGGAGTGTCTGCAAATCCTTTTGAGGTAGCATCAGTAGTCTTAGCCAGAAAAGAGGGAGGGAGAAGATGGTTAGATGGCCCCCAGCTTTCCAAATGAATCAAATTGTATGTAGCTTTCTGGAAGCTTACAGGAAAGAAAAAAATAAAATATCCGCTCTGTGTCAGACACCCAGTAATAAGTTATTTCAGAAAGTTGTCATGCTTAAATTGGAGATCTCAGAGAACTCCTCAGGTGGGCACTGGTGTAAGATGTGAGACTTCAGGGAGGGTTCAGGAAAAGTGGAGAGAATCAGGCGAGGCCTCCAAAATTTCCCAGAGGGAAGGACTTAGGGGCAGCATACTTAGGTGAGACTACAAAATATGGCTTGAATTTGTGTAAAAGTTGTGTGTTTTTTTTTTTAATTTTTATTGTATTTTATGTTTTGGGGTACATGTGAAGAACATGCAAGATTGTGTTTTTTTTAATCATTTGTTGATTTGGAATGGCGTTGCAGATAGAGGTTATGGGGAAGCGGCTTACAGCTGCCCCCTCCCTACCACAAGTATCCCTTGGCTCTGTTCTTCAAAAGCAGACTTTTGATTACCATGAAAAACAAATCTTCTGTGGGGCAAAACGTGGCCACAGAAGTGTGGCATCTGAGAGGAGTTCAACACAATTCCACGTCTAAGGGGCATTTTGGAACCCAGATCAGTCTCTAATATCACCATTTGCTAAACTAGTCACCCTCTGTGATAGACTGAATGCTTGCATATCCTCAAAATTCATACGCAGAAATCCTCCACCCCAAAGTGATGGTGCTAGGAGTTGGGGCCTTTGGGAGGTGATTAGGTCATGTGGGAAGGGCCCTCATGAATGTGATGGGTGCCCTTATAAAGGAGGCCTGAAGGAGCTGCCTGCCCCTGCCCTCTTGTGAGGAAGCAGTGAGAAAACAGCCTTCTAGGAACCAAGAAGCAGGCCCTTGCCAGACATCAAATCTGCCTGTGCCTTGATCTAAGACAACGCAGCCTCGAGAACTGTGAACAATTCATGTTTGTTAGTTGTCACTCATCTGTGGTATTTTTGTTACAGCAGCCAATCACGGCTGCCACACGCTGAGCACCAGTAGATTAGCCTTTCCCTGCCTGAGTGACAACAGCGGTGGCTGAGCTGGACTCTGATTGGCTGTTTGAGAAGGACTTCTCCAATCAGAAAAAAATGTGTTCCCACCCCGACGAGAAACACACCCACCCTCAGTCCCTCACCTTCGGATGGGCTTGTTGAAAAGACGGAAACAAAGCCTGCTGCAGCTGGCTTGATTTTTAGGCACTAGCCTAACTCAACTTTTCACCCCTTGCTTGCCTGTCTCTCTCCTAATCCCATGTGGCCTTTTGTCCTGGATAAAAGAACATTTGTGAAAATAGGGGAAACCAGCACTGTGTGAGGCTCTTCTACGTGTGAGCATTTTATATAAGCATTGAAATAATCCTATAAAGAGATGTCCTATTTTTATAATTGAGGACCAGAAACATTACTCCAATTGCCCAGTTACAAACTTGGATGTCACAAAACTGAACTCAAACATTGTTCATATGAGCTCAAAGCTGGGGTTCCTCCAAGAACAGGCTGTGCTTACAGGCTTTGTCAGCCAGCAACTCAAGCATCTGTATTCATTGGGGTCCCACACAGACAGGACACTTAACTATAGGAGGATTTGAAAACTGTTTATTTACAAAGAGACTTTTCATAAAAGTGTAGGTGTATGGGAACCATAGGGACAGTACAACAGCCTGAAACTAACGGCAGCAGCAATTACTATCCCTAGGCCAAAAGAGATCAAGGAAAGCGTTGGTCACCCAAATCTTCAGAAGGAAGAGATCACTCCCTCTTTAGAAGTAGTGACCTTCAGCTCAAGGCACAAGGCTAAAGTATTCCAACCTTACTCTGCTCCCTCCCTTCCATCTCCTGTCAGGGACCCATTAGGCAGCCCAACTAGAAGCCAGGAGTCAGAGTAGCTCTGTTGATATAGTCCATAGAAGTCAACCTCCAGGAGCACAGAACTGGGAAAAGAGAACGGAGAGGGGGTCAGGAGAAGCCAGTGGAAGATATCCAGCATTGCCCTGGGTTTTTAGTTTTGTTTTTGTTTTTTTTTTAAAGACAAAATTGGGAAAGACATCCTTTGTCTTCTTCCTGGTTTTCCCTAAGACAGACCCAATTCCTCAAGGTTACCAGATACGCTGGTTTCCAAGCTCCTTGGAGAGCCATCTAGGTGTCACTGGAGCACAGGACCTGCTCCTTGTAGTGTTCATGTTTGTAGCACATGTAAAGATAGGCTCTAGTCTAAGACCACAGTAGTCCCTGTGGCCACCAGCTCACAATCACACAGGATGAGGAAGTGAAAGGAAGAGGAGAGAAAAGCACATGAAGGTGTGGATGCTGGCCAATCAAGGCTCCCACTTCCACACTTCCATGCAAGCTCAGCCTCCACTCCGGGACAGGTGGTCCAGCCCAGGAAACAGTAATCTCAAACAAACGTGAAAGATGATGATTCTAAGCAAGAAAGAAAATAGCCCTGGGGCTGACACTCGAAAATGTCAAGATAGATTCAAATTGTTAACCTTTTTACTTCTGCATTTTAAAGAAAGTGTTTTTGTCAAGCCATTTAAATGCTGTCTACCTGCCTCCCTGAAAATGTGCTCTAAAAATTCATTATGTCTCCGTTTGAAAAAAAAAAAAGCTTTTTCTCTCGTGATCTCAAATGTGTAGTCCTTTTCCAAGAGCCTCTCCTTCTTTCCTTCTAGGAATGACAAAGAAAGACTGCATAGTTAGCCTTCTTTTGTACTTTTGTTATCTTATTCTTTTGTTCATCTCTTCACCCACTAAGAGTTTTATCAAATGCCTGCTAGATATGACAAAAAAAATCATGTTGTGCTTTACAAAATTCTTATATCTCATTTTAGCTGATATTCACAACAAATTTAATGCAGTCAGTTTGGCAAATATTCGTATCTCCCTTTTACAGGCAGGGAAACAGCCCCAAAAAGACTGAACTTCTTGTCCATGGTGACACGGCACAACACAGCCCACTCTGCCTCCCAGGCTGTCCATGACCCCGCTGGAGCTGTCTCTGCAGCCCCGTCTCACACCATTCATTCCTCTCCCACTGATCTCTAGTCTCTCTGCTTGCATTTCTTCATGGCACTGGTTATCACTTGATATCATCTAATGCCTTTTTTTTGTGTTTCTTGTTTATCATCTTTCTCATCCCCTAAAATATTAGCTCCATGAAAGCAGAGCTCTTCTCTCTCAGCTTGCTTCTGTATCCCAGGACCTAGAACATACACTTTCCAACATTTCAAATTGCACGTTTATGTATTTTTTTTAATAAAACTTACTTATCCTCTATCCTGTAAGATACATGAGAGAAGGAACCATGACTGTCTAGTTTACTACTATACAACACACATTAGGCACTTAACACATATTTTATTCAAGGAAAGAAAGAAAGGAGAAAGGCAAAAAGAGAGGAGGGAGGAAAGAAGGAATGAAGAAAGAAAAGAAAAATGAGCTTATTTCTTTTGCCCTTAATATGAGCCAGGCATTCTACAATGCCATTTATATTCTTGTCTCATTTTGCCCCCAACTACCTGCAAATACAGATGCTTCTTAACTTGCGATGTGGTTACATCCCCATAAACTCACTGTTAAGTTAAAAATATTTTAAGTGGAAAAATAGGTGCTATGTAGACATGAAGGTATTCAAAAACACAAAAGACAATATCAAAAAAAAAAAAAAAACGCTGATATCACACACATGGTAGAGTGTCCGTTGTTTATGCTCGTGATCACCTGGCTGACTGAGAGCTGAGGCTCATCCTCACTGCCCTGCATCGTAAGAGGCTATTGTGCCACGTATTACTAGCCGAGTAAAAGGTCAAGATTCAAAATTCAAAATATAGTTTCTACTGAATGTATCTCAGTTTCGCACCATAGTAAAGTAGAACAATCTCAAGTCAACGCATAAGCTGGGGACCATCTGTAGACATGTTATCTCTAGTTTTGCAGGAAACTGAGGCAAGAGGAGATTAAATAATTTAAGCAGTTCTCACAGGGAGCAAGTATAGAGCAATGTCTCCATGCCCAGGCCATATTCTCTGCAACCACACCACAGTACATCTAAGCACACTGAGCTTCAGACTCCCAGGGAGGAGGAGCAGGGAGAGGAAAATACAGGAGAATGGTTTTACTTCAATGTAAGAAAAAATCTCTTCTTGGTACAGACTGTTCTGGGCTATAAGAAGCTGTTTCAAGAAGGAACAAATAGGCTTCCAGGTAAAGAATGGTGAGCTGGCAGGTGAGGGTGGGACCATCACAAGGCAGGTGGTCAAATGGGAAGATAAGCAGATCAGGAAATTGGTACCCCATGAAGGGAGTGAACAAATGCTTATATACGATGTGGGTAGTGGAGACAGGTTTTTTTTTTTTTTTTAACCATCAGAGAGAGGAGTTACAAACACAAAAAGAGGGGAAGCTAAAATAAATCCTATGGTTTTGGGCACACCTGGCACGTCTTTTAAATTATAAATACCATCTCCACTAAAGAAACCAGGGTTCTTTTTACTACTGACATATTTCAGTAAGTGTGAAATTATTTCTGAATAAAAAGTAAAGAAAAAAGGGAGCAAATTTCATTTTTAATGGATACAGATGCATAGGCTAGCCTAGTCTTTCCCAAACTTCAAAGTGCCTACAAATTTCACCTGGGTATCTGGTTCAAATGCAGATTCTGATTCCATAGGTCTGGGGCCAGCCAAAGTTCCTGTGTTTCTAACAAGCTTTCAGGTGAAGCTGATGCTTCTGGCCCACAGACAAAACTCTGACTAGCAAGGTAAAAGTGAACCAGGCACATGAATACTAATAACAGTCTAATTATCATTTAGGAAACTCCTCATATTTTCAGGCATTCTACTAGGTGCTTAATGTGCATCAACTCTAATCCTTAACCACATTTGATGAATGTGGCCCAGAAGGCAATGAGAATGAAAATAACTTGCCCAAAGTGAAAAAGACAAGAGTAGCAGTATGCATTGGGCATGAGAGTCAGATAGATTTTGGTTAGAATTCCAGATCAATCACTTACTTTACATAACCCTGGTAAGATATTTAATCTTTCTGCGCTTTACTTTTCTCCTATTGGATTGCTAATAAGGAATTAATGAGATAGTGACTATTCATGACTCAATGAAGTACCTGAACTATATAGCTAATATTACTGAATGGAGCTCATGCTCCAAAGGCTGTGCCCTTTCACTGTACTACGCAATGAACAGTGCATTCCAGTAGATAATCTTTGAGATCTCTTCCTCCCAAGCAGGAGCTATGTCATTCCAGAATGGAGGTGTTTTATAGGCTTCTCCAAAAGAGAAGCCCCACAGAAAAATTATATACACAGATCAGCCAAAATTGAAGAAAACGAGAAAGACCATCAGCCAAGATACACTGACCAGAATCAAGCAGACTGGTGCTAGTGGTGGTGAGGAGACCATCCTAGTTACAGCAAAGGGATCATGTAGCTGAAAGAAACCAGCAACACGTGTGCAAGGGTAGATGTGAGACAGCCAGTTGCTAGAATTTTTCAAAGGCAAGTCTGAGGAGTGTAACTTGTTTTCTTCTGTAGGTGGCCCAGACAGTCTTGTTGCAAGACAAATCTCTGCTTATTGAGCAAATCCTCTTAAACTGTCTGAACATCAACAGACTGCAGCTTTGAAATCCAGATTACAAATCGTAACACTCACTGGGAGTATCTTTGATGACTGAATTAATCTGTGAACAGAATTTTTTTTTGTACAAACAATGTGATGTTGCTAACATAAGGACTTATCACCAAACAAGAAATAGCTAGTTAATTAAACACACCTCGCCCGCTTTAGTTGCTCAACTTCTGGTGTCTTTAACTTCACAGGTTTTAATTACCCTCTTGCCCATTTCATAGTGGAATTCGTTTTCTTTCAAAGCATCCGCAGTCATTCCTACACCCATCAGAATGGAGTGATTTATTGTCTGCAGAGATGGATATGTGTATCCGCTGTTGCTCTTTGGGTCAAACACTTCCCATCCCGCTTATATTTCCCCAAGATTATTTAATTTCTACTTTCCAACTCTTCACTATGGAGAGTCTTACTATCACTCACTCAGATTTAAATTTCTGTGTCCTTTATGCATTACATCTTCCCACCTGCTCTCCTTGGATGTAAATTGGCTAAATGTCGAGAGAAAAATCATTCTTTGTTGCTCTGGTTCATCCTTCAGTGAACATACTCGAAGCACACTTGCTCCTAAACTATTTCTGTTTGCAGCAGCAGCCAGCCAGCAGCCCACCCACCCACCTGATGGTTGGAGAAAGATGACAGAAGGGAGAAGAAAAGAAACTGGGGGAGGGGGCGGGGGGGAAGAGAGAGAATCCAATGACCAATATCCTGGCCCTATTCCAACCTGGGTAATTAGAGTCTGCCGCTATTTCGAACGTTTTTCCCATTTGCAGTGCGTGTGCATGTGTGTGTATGTTGGGTGGGGGAAGGGAACTCCATAAAAAAATTATTTTTTTCTGTTTCTTCTCAATCATGGCCCATTTGAAACAACCTTAAAAGGATAAATATAATCCTGGGGAGAGAATCAAATGTCTCTGGGTTCCACCACAAAAGAGTTCAGAGATAGGTAAACATGCAGATTCCAAAGGTCTCAGACAGCATTTGCAATGTCACAAAGCACCCTCCAAGAGCACAAAAAAGGAAAGTCAAAATCAGCACACACCCCCCGCCCATTTTCTGGAACAATGTTAGAAGACAAGGAAGAGCCCTTGCCTGCTGCTGATGGCTCCTGCCTGACTCATCCACGTTTTGTCCTTGGCCTGCCCCTGCCTTGCTCTTCCAAACACCATCTCTCCAGGTGACATCCGGGGCACAGATGGGACTTGGGAGGATGGAAACATGAATTCTTGTAGCACAGCCAGCTCCCACTTTTAGACAGATTGGGCTTTAGCCATTTGATAAAATAGAGGATTTAATTCAAGTGGGAGCAGAGAATTAAGTCTTAATACACAGCCAAGCAGTTTAAAACAATTTCCTTACCCAGTTTTTCTGCAAGACATCCACTACGTATACCTAACAGCAGAAAAGCACCAGCAGGTACCCTCAGGGGTTGGAGGGAGAGGCTTAAATAGTCCACCTCAAGCTTAATATTTTAATCATGGGCATTATCTTGAAATTTGAAGAAAACTTTTTGCTACACATACACACACACCTACAAAGCATGTGCTTTAATATAAAGCCTTAGATTACTTATCAGTAATTGATTGTTCATTTATTTTGTTGACTTTATTCTTTTCTCTCCTTTTGTACTGCATTTCTGGGAGCCCAAGAGGTACTAATGTCCCTGTTGGAGGAAGCCATCCCTGCCCCATGTCAGACTATTTCATGACCCTGTGCCCCTTTTACATGTGAAGAAATAAAATTCTGGGAGAATGAATGAGGTTTACCTTTCCCTTAATCTTCAGGTTGTCTCGTAGATTCAAAAGCTTTGCTAAAAGGCTCTTAGCAATATGAGCTAAGAGCCAGGAATGAGTCTCTGAATGGAGTTTTTAAAATTCAGAGTTGGGGAAATCATTTTGAAAGCTGAAGGTTTCTATGTTAAAGTAAGACTTTTAGAGAAAGAAAATGGAGTTTGAGCCCTAAAAAACTAATGGCTTGGGAGACTCAGAGAAGAAAATTTATAACATCAACTACGAAATAGAGTATATAATAAATTATATCTCACAATCATTCTTTTTTTCTCAACAAAAAGCTATTAAATTTCAAAAAGCTAGTAAATGAAAGAAGTCAAAGGAATAAGACTTAGTTTGAGGAAATGGCTGTGTGAAGGACCTTTCTGCCCATATCCAGCTAGGGCCTGGGCTCAAGAAAAACTAATAAAACCTCCATGTAGGCTTAGGTGTTTCCTGAGGAGAGGCAGTCTGTAAGTCTCTTCCAGGTAAAGCCCCCTTTCTCATCTATCGCATGCTCTAACATCGAGTAGCCATAGACAAGCTGAAAAGCCATGTTTAGGCAAAGAAAGTTTAAGCAGCTCCAATTCCCCCTCCAAACACTCGAGACCCAACAATAGCGTGGGACAGAGACGTCACAACAACACAATCAGACGTGTTGCATGTTGATAAGTGTGTCTGGTGATGTGTCCCTCCTTGTGCACCCTCTGTGCGTTACCAATGTTGCTGGTAAATCACAAAATGCACGCAGAGGAATGGATACAGCCCAGGTAAAGAAGAAGGGGCAGGAAGCAGGAAAGAGCATATCACAGTCTTGAATGTTCAAATATTGGAATTAGTGACATTTTAAAAAGCAAGTTAAGGTTTAAGTAAATCAAGGATCCAATTAAGCCAGTCATTAATACCACGGGTGGATCACCTGAGGTCAGGAGTTCAAGACCAGCCTGGCCAACATGGTGAAACCCTGTCTCTACTAAAAATGCAAAAATTAGCCAGGAGTGGTGGTGTGTGCCTGTAATCCCAGCTACTCAGGAGGCCAAGACAGGAGAATCACTTAAATCCAGGAGGTGGAAGTTGCAGTGAGTGGAGATTATGCCATTGCACTTTAGCCTGGGTGACAGAGCAAGACTCCATCTCAAAATAATAATAATAATACCACAGTTGAATACTGTAGAACTTTTTACCCATGTCTAAAGTCTGACATCATTAAAGCCTCAAATATAATCCAAATGTGCATCTTCAGTGCCCTGTTAAAATATCACAGGACATTTTCACCCTGCCATTGGAAAGACTGTATTGTATTAAAGAAAATATTCTGAAACATTTCAACTTATCTTCATAGATGACCAGTTGTTATATTGGGTAATATTTAGCTATACAAATATCTCCACTTCTTCGTAGAAGTTTTCTATGTTAATAAAAACCATTTGCCTAATTAACTTCCAGTAAACATCTATTGTAAGCTATGCACTATGTTTGGAATATTGGTCCTAGTGCCCCGGACCGGGCTTTTACATATGAAACATTTGATATTTATTGAACAATACATAAAAAATGGATAAAATACATCCTTGAGAAACTTGAGAGTTCCCAAGAATGTGTCAGTTGACCTACAAAGGTCATCCTGTAGGCAAAAAGAATGCAAAATGGCCTGCAAGAAACTAGGAGCTAGGACTCAGAAGCACAAGGCACTGTAGCTACTTTAGCCACAGATACTTCCTGGAAAGAGATTGACAAGAAATGTACAAGACAGTAGCATCAGACACATCACAGAAATGAGAATGACTGAGTATGAGAAGTAGAGGGGACTTCCAACAATGCCTGACCCTACCTAAGCCCTCCAGAACTGAGACATTTCCTGAGAGAATAGGACAAGAAGTGGGGTGAAGGAATCTTTAATTGAGTGAATTTATCCAAAAGGGACTAAGGGAAATGTGCCTGAATTTATGTACATTTGGTAAGATTGCAATTTCTGCTTTTAGGAAAACAGGGAGGCTTTAAAATTATGCTCAGTTCAGTTGTAGAGAAACAAAGAAAATTTCACATTTGCACTTTTGATCATAAAATTACCCATAATATACAGATGAGAGAACCAGGGCTTTCTTGGTGCTCACAGTTGGAAAGTAACGGTGCATGTTTCCAATCCCAGGCTGTGTGGCTCCGGAATGATGGTTCTTTCCACTGCACAGCACAGTCCTTATAAAAGACTCTGTCTCAGCTTGTCAGAGGATTTTTTAAAATTTGTTATTTACATTTTCAAACCTTTTTTTCAAAAAAGTGTGTTTTTCTGGTGCGTAAACTTCAAAATGACTAATATTAAATTGTTTTTCCAGTTGACAGCATCGTGTAATTATCCAACCTCAACAGATCACTGGGGATCTGAAAGTTTTCTCTTAACTCGACAGGTGTGTATTTAACAAAGGAGATTTGCCACCACCAACCCTCTATGCTAGGTGCTTTACTTATGCAGTCTCGTTCCTCTCTTATTAAATTGTGGTCTGCAAACTTGCACCACCAGCAGCCCCTGGGAGCTTGCTGGAGACGCAAACTCTCCAGACACACCCTGAGCAACTGAATCAAAATCTGCATTTGCACAAGATTTCCTAGTGATTTGCAGGCACGCAATAATATGAGAAGCTCTGTTCAACCTGAGTCTAAGGATTGCTTTGGGTATTTACAGTATTACAGTCAGCCGTTCATATCTTGGGTTCTACATCCATAGATTTAACCAATCACAGATGGAAAAAATTCTACAAAGTTCCAAATCAAAACTTGAATTTGCCATATAGTGATGTGATGGCATTGTATTAGTTATTGTGAGTAATCTAGAAATAATTTAAACTATATGGGAATATGTTCTTAGGTTATAGGAAAATACTACACCATTTTATATAAGGGACTTGAGCATCCACGGATTTTGATATCTGCAGAGGTCCTAGAACCAGTCTCCCTCAGATGCTGAAGGATGAGGGTACTTATAACCACAATTTTGAAGGAAAAACTAATGTACCTAAACTCATTATAGTATATTTTACAATGTACTTTGCATTTCTTAGACGTCTTCAGATTGAAAGTGACAACTCCAACCTGCTTAAACTAGAAAGAGACATGTATTTGAAGGCTCAGGTTACCAAGGGAAGAATAAGAACACAGTCTTCTTAAATCAATGGAACCAAATAAAATGGCACCAGTCTCTCATCCTTGTTACTTTCCGTTTGTCTGCTTCCTTCTCTCTGGGAAGGTACCGTCTCAAAGCTCAGCACATGGATATGAACAAATCTCAACCCTCCACTCATCTGCAAGTTTTGTCATCCAAAAGGGTTCGAAACTTTTTCTCAAGCTCCAGCCGAGAAAACATCTATGAAAATTCTCTATTTCGCCACCTTAGTTTAACTGTCCATCTGGGATCATCAACTGTGTTGAAGACCCTAGAGTCTGGAATTGGGGGATGAAGGTCTTTCATAAGAAAAAGAAGGCAACTTTATCAAAACTACACCACTGGTGTGGAGTTAAGCACTTTCTCAGACGAAAGGGCAAGGCAGTCATGTAAGAAGGAGGAAGTGGTGCTGGGTAAGCAACCCAACAGTGTCTACTATATGCCAGGTTCCTGCCATGCCTCTCACTCTTTCTTTACTGAATATCTAATCTCAAGTTCATGAACAATATACAACCGCAGGTCAAGGCCAAAAAATGTGGACATAATATCAAAACACAATTAAATAAAAATTAAAAATGATGCTTCTCAAAGTTGTTTTTTTAAATTAACACATGATAATATTCCTAATAGGAGGGAGCAATGAACTGGAGACACAGGCATCCTCAATACTAAGAACACAATGGGCATCAGTTACATGTGTTTCCTTTAACCAGTGGGATTAGCAAACAAATACTCTCCTGCTTTTACTGACACCTCTTTCTCAGGTTAAAAATTTGTTTATTAAACTAATAGCACAAATTTCCTCACTAAGCCACTGTAGGCCAATAGACATCCTTCCTATTCCTCAAATACACCAAATTTTTTCCCAGGTCCTTGTAATCACTGTTCTTACTAACTAAAATGATGTCCCTCTAGAACATCCCTTGGCTCACTCCTTCTCTTCATGCAAGCTTCTGCTTAAAAGGCACCCCCTTGACCACCCAACCAAACAACTGCACCCACATACATGCACACACACACACACATACACACACACACCAGACCCTACCACTCTGACCTCTGCTAGTATTTTTCATAGCACTTATCACTACCTGGCATAACATAACATATTTATCTATTTTCTTATCTGTGTCTTGTCTGCTTCCCCCACTGCAGTGTAAGCACTACTAGGGCAAGGACTTTTACTGTCTTTCACCTCAATATTCCTCACAATAAAACAGTCCCTGACACCCAGTCATTGCCAGTTAAATTTTTGTCTAGTGAAAAAAACAAATAAAGATAGGATGTGTGAAGCCATAATAATGGAAGGGTAGTCAGCACTGTTGTCACACTTTCTGAGGATGGTGGAGGGAGATGGGGTGTGGGGTAAGTTGAGAAGACGTTAAAACCAAAAAAGAAAGGAGAGTCTGTCTAGGAAGTTAGCAAATAATGGTGATAATCTCCAGGAGAATGGAAAACAGTCACATAGCCACCAGAAGAAGACATGGTGCTGGAAAGTTAGAGACCTGGTGCTAGTCTCTGCAACATCTGTGCTATTATACCAGATTTCTCTTACCAAATTTTTAGTAGACATAGGAAGCTGTCTCATTGATCATCTACAGCCACACATATACAAGATGCAAAAGAAACATTTTACTCATGCTCAGAAGTGCACTGCTATTAAATTAAAATAAAGATCTGTGCTCGCCTCTTCCCCAAACTGAATTAGACACTCCTGAAGCCAGGACCAAGAAGCACATCAAACAGAGAGTTGGAAAACCCAGACTCAAACTCCAGCTCTTCACTCCATTTGTTTACTGATTCCAGGCAAATCAACGGCGCCCCACCCCCCCACCCCTGCATCAATGTCTTCATCCTCTCAGGCAGATGCTCTCTGTTCCTTGGCCCATTAGTGTCATTACATGTTTGTCACCCACACTATTGAGAGACTGAATATATAAACTGAATATATAAACATACAATAGCCAGACCATCTGTAAAATAGAGCCCTGACCCACAATCTCAGCAGCCACCGCTCCAAGAAATGGACCACAATCTCTGCAGCAATTTGCCCATGCTATCCAGGATTTGATAAATAATTAATGGCTTTCCTAATTTTTGTCCCCACTTACAATTTAGGACCCACAAAAGAAAGCCAATATTGTTCCCCTAACCAATATTATAGGAGACCCTCTTCTAGATAGCACACTTCCAGAGTCCCTGTGATGACCTCCAATCAGGGTGTAGCTGAAACCCTCCCCTTTATTCACACTAAAGCTTTCTCACTCCTCTGCCTGCCTTCGAGATCTGCCAGACACAAGCAATGGTAGCTGACTCCCTTGCTATAGCAAGTTCTGGGTAAGCAACCTTTGTTTATTCTCATTTAGGTGGTTTTTGTTTATGCATGAAGGAAGTTAAGCTGCAGCAGCTAACAAAATGCCAGGCACAGAATAGGTGCTCAATAAAAGTTCGGTGGAATTGAGCTGATCAGAATCTACAACACACTGATAATAATAACTACCTCATAGTGTTCCTATAAGGATTAAATTAGATCATCCAAGTAAAAACATTTTGAAAACTATAATGTGCTATGGAGTCATAAGGTATTATTAAGTTAAAAACAATGTACAATCAGAACCACACAAAAGAGTAAGAGTATAATGCTGCTTTTCTGTGGATTCTTAATGATGAGAGACTCCTGGAATTATTTCCAACCTTTTGGTTATGTGAATTAAATAGCCAAACAGAAAGAAATTCTTTCAAATCAGGCTCCTTAACTGTCCAAGGCCTTAGTGGAAGAAATTCTGGAACTCCTAACCCTCTCTTCTTGCTTTTATTCAATTCTAACTGTACCTTCTCAATTCTCTTTCCTCCTCTGACTAAAATCACACATCTTTGAACTTGCCTGCTTATGCCGAGCAGAAAACATAAAAGATTGAAGAAAGCTAGTAGTCAGGATTCATTTTTGGTGTCCCCTGCCTAACAGGCATTTTTCCTAGGCTTTTCATTTCCTGTGCCCTGGATTGAGCTCATCTACACTATTTGATGCTTCCCTCCCTCATTTTCTGACTCACCTGAACTCAAAAAAACCCCTGCCTGTAGCCTGCCTGGCTCTACTGCCTCCGTCTAGTCCTGTTAACCTGTGCTCACCCTGAATATTCTACTTCCTACTTGCTGAACTATCACGCCATATCTAGTCTCCAAACTCCAAACTTCCAATGACTGGGACTTTATTGTTAAGGTGGATTGGATCCTCAAACAAAGCAGAGGACTGAGTCTAACTTGCTAGCTTCCCAGAGACAAAGTCTTCCTTGGTAGCATTTTCTGGGTGAGGTCATCAGAGACCAGGATCTGTTCCTAAGTTGTGCAGTCAAGAAATTCAACAGTCAGTTTCTCAAATGATGATCAAACATTTAAGAATAGTTTCTACCAAACTAACTCACAAGAAATTATTTATAACCTGGAATGGCTGCCATTTATTTATTGAACAAGACACAGTGCTAAGAGCTCCGTGGACATGAACTACATCAAATTCTTTAGTTCTCACTATGACCGGAGGAAGTAAATGCAAGTGAGCCCCTATTTTAGGTAAGGCTGCTTGGGTTCACAGAGGTTGTGTAATTTGCCTGTGGTTACACATTTGGTGAGTTCATTTTGAATGTTGATCTGACTCCAAAATTCTTGCTCAGATACCATATTAGGTGTCTTCATTTTCAATAAGAGTGTAATTGTTAGCCAGATCTTGGACTAGCATAGAGTGAATTTTATACCTATAGGAAAATTTCTGCACAGTTGCTTATGTATTTTCCATGGTTGTTTTTGTTTTCTTTGTAATTCTGTTGACACAGTTTTAGACAATGACATGCAAGAAGTCTGCTTAGAATTTTTAAAAATGTTTTCTCTCCCAAATATTAATGCCATTCGATTTTCAATTTCAATTTTCCTGTAAGTATAAAATTCACCCTTTATGCTAGCTCATTTGGCTACATGCAAAACCAAATTGTCATTTAGAGTTGACAAGAAGTTTAGAAAGGGAGCAAAAAGAGTGAATTAGGTGACATATATGGTCCAAATAACTGTGAGCTACTTGAGGGAAATCAATTAAACTTTAATCTAGCATTGTGTCTGGTACATTGATGATCGGTAAATATTGGTCAAATAAATAATGGTACTTTCTGTAGTTATTTAATTCACCCATTTCTATAAGAATATGTATTGTGTGGCAGACACTGATAATTACTATGTCAGTCAAAGTTCCATCAAAAAACTGAGAGCATACGCATACAATAGGATGAGCTAAGGGAAATTTAATAAGGGGAATATTAATATTTACAAAAGCATGAGGAGGATGTAGGAAAATTGCATAATCCTCAGGCTGTCACCACCCCATAAGCCTCAAGAGACAAGGGAAGGAATTACTGCTGGAACCCAGGAAAAAGGTTTAGATAAAGGGCCATCTTAAGAAAATGTGTGATCATTGTTCAAGGGCACAGCCACCTCTGGGTAATCTTGCAAGGAAGGAGTTGAGGAAGAAATATACCCTGATCTTCCTCCCTTTATTCACTCCAGTCTCCTGCCTGGAAGCCAAGGGTCTGGGAGCACAATGATGCAATCCATACAGATCAGCTTCCAGAGGCAGATAGGATGGAGAAGGTTGGAAAATGGATCAATGAGGGGCAAAAGTCCTGCACAATTGCTTATCTAGTCCCCATGGTTGTTTGTATTTTCTTTTTAATAACTCCTGTTGACACAGTTTTGGACAATGACATGTAAAAAGTCTGCTTAGAATTTCTGGAAATGGGCCAGGTGTGGTGGCTCATGCCTGTAATCCCAGCACTTTGGGAGGTCTGTGGATCACCTGAGGTCAGGGATTCAAGACCAGCCTGAACAATATGGTGAAACCCTGTCTCTACTGAAAATACAAAATTAGCTGAGCATGGCGGCGCATGCCTGTAATCCCAGCTACTCGGGAGGTTGAGGCAAGAGAATCGTTTGAACCTGGGAGTTGGAGTTTGCATTGAGCCGTGATCACACCGCTGTACTCCAACCTGGGAAACAAGAGCAATACTCCATCTCAAAAAAAAAAAAGAAAAAAATAATTTTTGGAAAAGTTTTCTCTTCCAAATATAAATGCTCTTTCTTGTTTTTTTTACTTGTACTTTCTTTCTTCTTCTTCCTATCTGAATGCACAGAAGCTAGAGGAATAACAGCCATCTTGTTACCATGAGGCAAACTGAGGATGACAGCCAATGATAGCAAAGCAGAACATGGAAGGTAGCTGGATCTCTGGTAGTAGCAGCCCCAGAGGGTCTATCACCAGACTTCCATGTGAGAAAAATAATTCTCCACTTGGTGGAGTCATGGGAGTCAGAATTGTATTTTATGCAGCCGTAATTAATCCTTAATCGATGTATCTTCCAAGCGCCAGAAAGGAGATAGCCAAGTTAGGTCCTCTTCCCTGGACAGTGTCGGCCTTACACACCCAAGTATTGCCACTCTAAACCTATTATGCCTGCATGCATGTATCAACGTATACATTTATGTACTTCCTTGCTGAGAACTGCTCTTTCATCCTCACACTTTTTGGCATTCTATTGTTTAAGCTGTAATCAAGTTTTGGTAACCTGGGAGTTATTCTGTCTCCTTAGAGTGAATTACAGGACTCTTTCCTCATCTGTTGTGTTCTGCTGATTTCATGGATTGAACTCTCAGAGTTCCAAAAATGACTTTCTGTCACTGTCTGCCATTAACAGGTCTAGGGCTGGAAAGCAGAATAAATAAATAAGTGACAAAAATAAATGACTAATATTTGTGGAACATTTACTGTGTGCCAGATGGTGTGGCTTATTTCATTCTTCTAATCTCATTTTACAAATCAGAAAATGGAGGCTTAGAGAGATTACATTTCTTGGCCAAGGCCACCCAGTTAGCAAGAGTAGCAGCCAGTATTCCAGCCTTTGTGGTCTAACTTCAGAACCTGTATTCTTGCATGATAGTGTAGTAGGGTGGCTAAGCGTACATTCTCTGAAGTCAGACTGCCTAAATTCTAAACCCAGCTGTTTAGTAGCTACACAACCATCGACAAGGTGATTAACTTCCTTATGCCTTGGTTTCGACACATATAAAATTGGGATAATAATTGTCTTAGGCTGGGCGAGGTGGCTCACATCTGTAATCCCAGTACTTTGGGAGGCCAAGGCAGGTGGATCACCTGAGATCAGGAGTTCTAGACCAGCCTGGCCAACATGGCAAAACCCCGTCTCTACTAAAAATATAAAAAATTAGCCGAGCGTGATGGCGGGCACCTGTAATCTCAGCAACTTGGGAAGCTGAAGCAGAAGAATCACTTGAACTCGGGAGGCAGAGGTTGCAGTGAGCTGAGATCACGCCATTGCACTCCAGCCTGTGCAACAAGAGCAAAAACTCCATCTCAAAGAAAAAATAATAATTGTCTCAGTCAATTTTCTGCTGCTATAACAGACAACCACAGAATGAGTGATTTATAAAGAACAGAAGTTAATATTGTTAAAGAGAAACATGCTTAGATTTCATTATATTTAATTTTGTTTTAATGTATTATTTATTAAGACGTTATATAGTTATATGGTAAAGGTTTTAAAAGTACAAAATGAAATGCAGTCAAAAGTAAGTCTCCCTTTCTCTGCTGTGTGCAGCTTCCTAATCTTTCTCCCTAAGACTACATCTGACTCCAGTTTATTATGTACATGTCCAGAAAGATTCTGTGAATTTATAAACATAAATGTATGCATGTTCCTTTATTTCTCTATCACACAAATTTTGGCATACTATGCATAGTTTTTATGTGCTTTTTTTTTTCTTTTTTGCCTTTTATTTATTTTTATTGATACATAATAGATACATTTTTTCTGGTTATGTGTGATAATTTAATGTATTTGTATAATTGAATCTGAGTAATTAGGCTATCTGTCACTAAATATTTATTATTTATTTCTGCTATGCATACTTGAACTATTCTCTTCTAGCTATTTTGAAAATATGTAGCAGATTAATATTAAGTATGATCACTCTACTGATCTATTGAACACCAGGTCTTATCTCTTCCATCTAACTGTAGATCTGTACCGATTGATCAGTGTCTCTTTATCCCTCTCTCCCCCACACCGTTCCCAAGCTCTGGCAACCACTAATCTACTCTTTATCTTTATGACATTCACTTTTTCAGCTCCCACATACAAGTAAGAACATATGATATTTGTCTTCCTGTGCTTGGCTTATTTCATTTGACATAATGACCTCCAGTTCCATCTATGTTGCTGCAAATGACAGGATTTCATCATTTTACATCTAAAAAAAATGTTTACTCCGTATGTATATTACATTTTCTCTATCCAGTCATCCATTGATGGGCACATAGGTTGACTCCATATTTTGGCTATTTTGAATAGTGCCACAGTAAATATGGCAGTGCAGATATTACCTTGATATACTGATTTTCTTCCTTTTGGATATATATCCAGCAGTGGAATTGCTGGATCATATAGTAGTTCTATTTTTAGTTTTTAAAGGAACTTCCACACCATTCTCCATAGTGGCTGTACTAATTTACATTCCCACCAATAGTGTACGAAGGTTGCCCTTTCTTCACATCCTTGCCAGAATCCATTATTCCCTGTCTTTTTTATAAAAACCATTCTAACTGGGGCGAAATGATATCTCACTGTGGTTTTGATTTAAATTTCCCTGATGACTAGTGATGTTGAGCATTTTTTCACATATCTGTTGGCCATTTAAATGTCTTGTGAGAAATGTCTGTCCAGATCTTTTCAAACCATAGCAATAATAATGCATTTTATTAGCATTAAATGAGTCAACGCACAAATAGTGTTTAAATTGGCATCTGGCATAAAATGACCACTTGATAAATGTTCACTCTTATTATTCTACCACAGAAGCCATATGTTGGCTCTGCTCAGACAGATAAAGAGATGGCATCTTTTCAGAGCCTAAGTGGAATGACAAAAGCACAGGGCTCTGTGACCTAGGCAAGTCATTTACCATCTCTGACCCTCACTTTTCATCTCTCTAAAATGAGAATAAAAATCTGTACCTACTTCACAGTGTTTTATGAGTATCAAATGGAATAACTTATGGAAAGAATTCATAAACTCTAAAGCACTGTATAAATCTGTCATTTGATTTTTTTCTCATCCAGTTCTCCCAAGAGTTCTGGGCAATGGCCAGAAGCAATGTTTCCTCTACATACCATAGGTTACAACCACTTTTAATAAAGTTTTAGAATAGTTGTTCAAACCTTTCATAGAGCTCTTTAAATTAGGATGACATCCACTCAGCTGTGGGGCTCAAAACATGTCACAGGTATGATGTCAAGATCTTAACATTTCATAGGTTTTTCATTCTGCCTTTGGAATGCCCCTTTCAATGTTAATGCTTGAAAAGTTATAGTTTCCATTGCACATTCTTCAAGCTATGACTAATTTATTCATTCAGTTTATTGAACACTTTTTATAGGTCAGCCGCTTACTTGTCACCGGAGATACAACAGTAAATCAGAAAGTGTTATAGACTCACTGTCTTCATGAAGACAGATATGAAGACACAGAGTTATCTTATAGACTCACTGCCTTCATGAAGATAGATGTGAAGACATAGAATTATGATACAGTTTGCCCAGAAGTGAAGTTCTACCTAAGGGAATGAAATCTTCAAGATAATATAAAAGTTGAGTCTTGAAGAAAGACATCCAGGGAACAATAGGAAAAGGGGCAGGCAGTTATTTCAGTCTACCTGCACTGCACTGGCACCAAGTATAGTCTGTAATAGGAAATTTCAGTCCCTTCTTTAGCCACATGCCTCATTCATCTGGTCTTTCGGTTGAGCGGAAAGGTACAGAGAGAAAGATGAGGCGCTGGGGTTTGAAGAAGTAAAGACAAACTTCTTACCTAGTTGCCTCAAGCTCATCCAAAGAGTATAGGCCAGGTTTTCCCACCCTACTATTTTCTTTAAGTATCTTAGTGTCTTCCTGAAGGATTCTGAAAAATGTTCGGTTTTTCAGGTTTTCTTCTCTCATCACACTCCCCAAGATAGTATTTGGATGTTTGTCGGGGGTTGCTATGGTCAGAATGTTTGTGTTCTTCCAAAATTTGTAGTCACTGTAGTCATCAATGTGATGATGTTGGGAGATGGAGTCTGGAAGGTGATTAGGTCATGATGGTGGAGCCTTCATAAATGAGATTTACAGCCCTTTTAAAACTTGTCCTACAGGGCTGCCTTGTTTCTTTCATCATATGAGGACACGGCTGGAGGGCTCCATTTATGAGCCAGAAAGCAAGCCCTTACCAGACACCAAATCTGCTGGCACTTTGATTTTGGAATCTAGAACTGTGAGAAATAAAGTTGTGTTGTTCAAAATCTACCCAGTTCATGGTATTTCATTATAGCAGGCCAAACAGGCTAAGACAGCAAAGAGAGGAGTTTAAATGGACCAGTAGGATTTTTTTCCCCAGTTTTTAAAAGTTTTAAGCTTTTTTTTAACTCTTTGAAAGTTTTTAAAATTCATTGAGCTGATAGTCAGGTATTTGCTATTAAAACTGTAAAGATGAGATTCCAGGGTGAAAATGTATTTTCAGAAACAAATGTTTTTTCTTGGGCATTCTCGGTCTTTCTAGCTTTGGGGAGAGTTCTCTCAGAAGAGGACTTTATCTGAAGAGCAATAAAGAAACAAGAGATGCAGCCAATCCAGTGACTTTTAGTGATCTTCACTAAGCTGGTTCTGGGTGCTCCCAGAGTGCCCTCAGAATGCAACAGTAAGCTAGACACAGAGCCTGTGCTGGAGGAGATAACGGACCAGAACTGTGAACAATTTAGGATTTCTGACCCATCTCTCCACCTAAAAACAATCTTGAATTCTCCATTACTGGTAAACTCCAAGGCCAGGTTTCCCAGCTACTAACTCTGAGTCACAATTAAAAGTGCCAAATCTGAGATCACAGAAAATTCACTTTGATCTACTCATCCCATCTTATCTGAATCTGAAGGTTTCAGCAGCAAATAAAAGACACTTTATGACGGAAAACTTTTTCCTAAAGTCTAACCATTTGACAAGTGTCCTTTATATCACTTTCTAGCATGCACCTTGATCATTCCAGAATCTTAGTTCTCTGGTCTTTCTGTCTGTCAACCCAACTCCCTCTGACCTAATGTAATCAATGCTCTTCCATATAAGATAAAGTTGATTTCCCTAAATTTTATTCCAACCTTGAAATTAATCTTGTCTTTTAAAATTCAGCTTTATTGTTCATCTCTGTCTGTGTCCACCAAACACAAAATAAAGTAAATATCTGGAAATTCTCCATTTATTTGATCGTTGCAGATAGCAAAATCAGGTCTTTTGATCCAGGGAACCAACTCTGCAGCATCAGCTATCCCATTTGACCTTGTGATTGAAATATATTAAATAATCACCAAATCTTCACTACATAATGGGACTGATTATATGAGTGAGCAATTTCACTTGAGGCAAAGAAGGATTTTATTACATATCATTTACATTTTTTAAATTCAGCACTTTGAGGACTATTATTCACATCTGGAAAAATTATTATTTGCCTGACACATGGTAAATGCTCAATATATATTTGTGAAAATGAATGAATAAATGAATAATTGAATGAAGGTTTGTATTTTTAAATGCTAATGTGCAAAATCACTGTGAAAGTGGGCAGAGAGTTAAAAAAAAAAGCTTGAAGCAGGAGAATGGCATCGTCAGATTGGTATTTTAAAAGAGCACGCTATTTTACTTAACCTTTATTATCTTCCTAGAAGAAATATATAATAATCTACAATTCACTAAATAGGTCAAAGAAAGAGCTATTCAGATTCAACCCATCAGAAAATTCTCCTGTTTCTAAACTCAACCTAAGAAATGAGAAAATTGGCATTTCTATTAGCCTCTGAATATTCCACATATATTTATTTTTTCCTTCCAGGAAGAATATACATTTCTACTGGAACATTAAACAAAAAGTAGTGCGAGAGAATAGAGATCTTCTTGCCCTGCTTTTTGTTTCATTTCCCGGTATGATGGGTGCTAACTCAGTACCACCATGGTTAGTTATTCATCATATTAACTTCCGTAACCTACAAACCCCTCTCTTGCTATATCTGCACTTTCTCTGTCTCCCAAACTTGCTCATTCATTGAATAAATATAGCATCCTAGGGCTTGAGTGAGGGTCTGGCCCCTGAGTTCAAAGTGTTCACTAAGACAATGGTTCTCAAACATTAGTGAGCAATTACATCATGTGGAAAGCTGAAGTGCAGTTGAGAATTTGTATTTCTAACATGGGTCCAGGTAATGTAGGTGCTGGTCGTTGGGACTATACTTTGAGAACCACTAGTCTAGTGGATTCCTGAGAATTCTTGAAAGAAGCAGGCAAAGTAGACGAGGAAGGCAAGAGCCTTGTTGCAAAGCACCCATAATTCTTAAACTAATTTTTCAAAAAATAACTCAAAAAATGCTCCACCTCTTAATAACTCTTACTGAAAGCTTGAAAATCTTCCACTTGCCAGAAATTCTAATTCTTGTTTTAAAAACTTCTTAATGGAGACAGAGTAGAAATTCTGAATCAGAACTATAAAAATTATCTTACATTTGAGTATTTTTCTGCTTATTCATAAATGACTTGCCAAATGTACTAAATATGGTTTTCTCCAGCCTTTTGAAAAATTAGACACTTTTGTGAAAATATGTCTTAACATAATGAAAAGTGCCATTTTCCATTTAAAAAACGGTATAAATTTATACTCTGGTTTTTGTAAACTTTTTATCTGTTGAGTTAATTAATAACAATTCAAAAAATATATAACTGCCTTCTCCCTGTAAGTAATGCAAACAATATAGACAAAGTGAAGCCCTTTCTGAGTCCCAATTCCCCACTTCTTCCCCTCCCTGACCTGGAGGTAAGCATTTAGTCTGGTGTGTATCATTATAGGTTTTTTTCTGTTCAATTTCACCTTGTGTACACATAGAAATGTATGACTTGTTTTTATTTTTAACATCAATGATATTGTAGTTGATATGGTTTAGCTATGTCCCCACCCAAATCTCATCTTGAATTGTAGTTCCCATAATCCCAATGTGTCATGGGAGGGACCCAGTGGGAAGTGATTGGATCATAGGGGCAGTTTACTCCATGCTGTTCTAATGATAGTGAGTGTGTTCTCATGAGATCTGATGGTTTTATCAGCCTCTGGAATTTCCACTGCTGGCACTTCTCTCTCCTACCACCATGTAAAGAAGAACATACTTGTTTCCCCTTCTGCCATGATTCTAAGTTTCCTGAGGCCTCCCCAGCCACACGGAACTGTGAGTAAATTAAACCTCTTTCCTTTATAAATTACCAGCCTCGGATACGTTCTTATATAAGCATGAGAATGAACCAATACAGTAATATATGTATTATTCTACAATTGGCCTTTGTCCCTTAAAATGTTGTGGTGCAGGTATTCTTATGAAGCCATTTGTGTAACCTACTTCACTAATTCTAATGCCTGCATAGTATTCCATATTATGGAAATGTCATCATTTATCACAACTATCCCCTTTTTTTTAGCAGCCATTAGGTGGTTTCTAATCTTTTACTATTGCTAACAATACCCAATTCTTGGGTTTACCCTGTTTTGAAAAGATTCAAGCATGATATTGCTAAGTCAAAGAGTATAGTATGTGCATTAAAAATTTACATTAAAAATGACATTACCAAACAGCCCTTTCAAAGGGGTATACCAATTTTCACTCTAAAAAAAAGTGTTAAAATTAATCCTTTTCCCCATACCCTCACCCATGCTGGTTATTATAGAACTTTCCAAATCTGCGTGTCATAGATGTTCAAAATCAGCTTATCAAAACTATTCTTCAAGCCCAATGCATCTTCTGAATTTGCATTCTATTAAATCTCCACCTGCTATAGTATAAAAATTGTTTTCATTTGAACTTATTTCATTTTCCATTTTCTTCCTAAAGAAATTCTTCTAAGTAATAGAGATGCCAGTCTCTTCAGAGTTTGTCTGAGTTCACCAATATCCTTTTTAGAAGGCATGAACTCCAAAAAGAAATATATCAAAATATTCATGGTTATTGCCTTCTGGGTGATAGGTGATTTTTTTATTATCCTTGCTGTTGTTTCGAAGTTTTCTCTAATAGCTAACATTTGTAGAATGCTTTCTATTTTCCAGGCACTGTTCTAAGCAGTTTCTAACCTTTATTTCATTTTATCCTCAAAATGAGAAGATGAGGCAAATCCCACCATTTTTCCTATAATATACATAAGACTAAGAGAGGTGAAATACCTTTCCCCAAATCCCACAGCTATGAAGGATTTGAGCACAGGCAGGCTGATTCTGCAACTAACTACTGTACCATACTACCACCTGTGAACATGTACTATTTTTATAACTTGATTAAATAAAATAAGATTTAAATATAAACTGAAATCAACATTATGCATAAAAACCAAAGATCAATAGCATTGTAACCAATATTATTTGGTATAATAACCAAAGATCAATAGCTTACTCCTCCCAGGGGGAGGCTTACCTTCTTAGTCACACCAAACCTTTTCCCAGCATCATCCCTGCCTAAAGATTTAAAGATACAAGCTTCAACAAGCTCAAGATTTTATAGTCTTTTAATCCTCCTATAATTCACTCTATAATTCATTTTTATCAGCTTTTCTTTGTCTCCCACGAAGACATCTTGTTCCATAAAACACACACAGTAATTTAATTGTTGGCTCCTCTATGTAATATACTTAGCCAGTTTCTGCTTATTTCTTGAAGATCCTCAAATCCACTCTTTAGCTGATAGTTAATCTTTTCTAATATCAATTGAAATGGCTGTGACACCCAACACTGACACACAGTTCCCTGAGCAAAGCTCTGTAGTTAGACTCACAAGCTCCTTAGTAGTGGTGGCAATGACTGAGAATCACCGTCAAAGAACATCAACAGATTGTATTACAATCTGTCAATCATTCTCTAGAGAGAGGAATTGGCAACTCATTATATTAAAGAACCACAGTCAAGCATCTGGAATATGGCAGTGCATGTGGATTTTATGTGAACTGATGAGTTTCAGCAATTTATTATCCTGCACTTTTTGACATAATCTTATCCACAGCATCTCTAATACAAATATACAATCTATGTGAATCACAATTGTCATTCAAGCCACACTTCAGTGAATACCCTCTCTGTTTCAGAGATTTAGCTTTACAGTTACATACAGACTTATTCTGAACAGACAAATTGTGGTTTTTAAATTCTAATTAAAGAAAAATCTTCCCTCTTCACTTGCCTCCTGCCAGTAGGAAAATTAAGACAGCTTCTTAATAAAACATTTGTGTCAGTTCCTATCCTGTTAAGTAATAACCCCCTTATTGTTTTTTTCATATAGGGAGGGTCAACAATTAGAGCAGATAGGCTGAAAAAGCCTAAAATCATCATTGTCCTGGCTACAGTTATTAAGCACTGATCATGTGTGCAGCACTGTGGCTCTATTTCACATGCATTATTTCACTGAATCTCCCCAAATGTCCTGTAGTGCCAGGGTTACTATCATTTCCCTGTTACAAAGAAGGAAAGTGACCTTTAGAGATTATAATATTTGCACAAAGTCATATAGCCAGTAAGTAGCAGAGCTGAGATTATTTATCAGTTAGTTTTGCTGCATTACAAACTACTCCAAAGCATAGTGGTTTAAGACAGTAACCATTTATTTAACTCACAAATCTGTGGGTCAGTAATTTGGTCTGGATTCAGTTGATCTCACCTGGGCCTCACCTATGTGCCTGCAGACAGCTATTGACTAGCTGGGATACCTGGATTCTCATCCACATGGCTTCCCATAATCCAGAAGCCTAGCTTATACTCATTCATATGGTAGTTTCAGGATTCCACTTAAAGCTAGCGAGGGTAAGTCTCAATGTGCACACACTTTTTGATCCTCAGTGCTGATCATAATCTTAAAAGACACAATCCCAAACACCAGAATACCAAATGTTGAAATCCCAAAAGATCAAAGTCCCTAAAATTTAAATCCTTAAAGTCTAAAATATCTAGCATCTTAAAATCCTGAAAATCACAAGTAGTGCATTTTTTATTGTATGCATGATAGTTGCATCATGTTACCTGCATCGTGTTAGGTGGATCTATTACCTTGTTGTTATCTTATTTGGAATTTAGTAAAGTTAAGGAGATACATATAGGTGCCAAGTTGATAAGGGGTAGACTTGTGAACTTAATTCTAAATGTCGACTTTATTGGATTCAGAAATCTCTAGAAACCTGGTCAAGGCTTATTTTAGGTGTGTCTATAGAGTGTTTCCAGAAGAGAGAACTGTGTGAGTCTGAGTGTACTAAGGGAGAACATCTGCCCTCAATATTGGTAGGTGTATTAGTCTGTTCTCATGATACTAACAAAGACATTCCCAAGACTCGGTAATTTATAAAGAAAAAGAGGTTTAATTGACTCACAGTTCTATACGGCTGGGGATGCTTCACAGTCATGGAAAGGAGTTGGAAAATCACATCTTCCATGGCAGTAGGCAAAAAGAGAGAAGGAGAATCAAATGAAAGGGGTTTCCCTTCATAAAACCATCAGATCTTGTGAGATTTATTCACTAACATGAGAACAGTATGGAGAAAACCACCACCCCCATGATTCAATTATCTCCCACCGCATCCTTCCCACAACACATGGGAATTATGGGAGCTATAATTCAAGATGAGATTTGGGTGGGGACACAGCCAAACCATATCAGTAGGCAAATCCAGTTGACCAAGGGCTCAGAGAGAACACACACACAAAGAAAATCAATCTCTCTCTGTGCACTGGGACAGACTTTTCTTTTGTTCTTTTTGATCTCAACAGAAGACAGGTTGTTCATCATGGTATTTCAGATGACCAGTTATATAAGCTATTCCTTTATGACCATGGTTTATATATTCATAACTGTTATACTCATGCCACTGTCAGTGTACCTGAGTCTTTATGCTTATAAAACTATGTAGGTTATTATTACCTGTTTTATCATTTAAAAGCCCTATGAAGGGTTCTGTCATGTTTTCTTATGTTTTGCAAATAAGTCCCCTTTTTTAAATAAAAATAAATGTCTTTTTAAAAGTTTCTAAAGTTTTTCCAGAATTTTATGTTTAATGTTATGGCATGTGGGATTAGGTCTTTCAGGATTACAGCCCAAGCCCTTTAATTGTCTGCTTACATGACATTTGCTACTCTCCCATTAGCCAAACCCAGCCCCCAAATCAGCCCAGATTAAAGCTCAGAGTAGAAAGAGCCTTTACCTCATGAGAGGCTATTTTGCAGCCTACCACAAATTTCAACCCACATTCTGCTGATGCCAATGCCCTCTAACTCTGTGTCAGGGCTGGATCTGCTTGCCCTGAGATTTTTCTCACCTTCTACCTGCTCTGCTTTGTATTAGAGTACCTGCTCTGCTTTGCATTAGAGGGGCCTTGACTCCTGCAGGCTCAGTTTCCCAGGTGCCCATGGGAAGCCAGTGCAAGGCAGTAGGAAAACATTATAAGACAGGAAGCAAGAGATGTAGGACAGCCCTCACTTTCCTGCTCTGCCTCATGCTGAATCTCCAGTAGCCAGTGAAACCTCTCCGATGCTCAGGTCTCCCCTGCACAAGCCTGGCAGTTTCCACCTCCACCTCCACGTGTCCCCCAGAAAACTGAGTGATATTTATCTACTCAGAAAACCTTTATGGAAGAACTACTATGCCCAAACACTGGGCTAGATACTGTGGTTGGAAAATTGAATAATACTTTATAAAACAAATTCAAAGGAGACAGATTGTTATTCAAAGAACAAATATTGCCTAAGGCAGTGAGGGCTTCTAGTCATTACTAATCTCAAGGTTGCTACGTCATTCTTTGACTTCCCATCTCCTTCTCCAAAACCCACACAACCAACTCTCTGCATTAAATTGCCTCTGTTTTAAATATTTAATGCTTTCTATTTTCCTGGATGAACACTGAGTGCTATACACACTCCCCTGTTCCTTGAGTCTACTAGGTTGGAACCCCTCTGTAATTCCTTTCCTACAATGCCAAACACTATAGAAGCAACCATAATCATCCACTCAGGAAACCTTTACAGAAGAACTACTATGCCCAAACACTGGGCTACATACTGTGGTTGGAAAATTGAATAATTCTTTGTAAAACAAACCCAAAGGAGACAGGTTGTTATACAAATAACAACCATATAGTAAAGCTCTCTAATAAAGATATGCATCGACTTTAGTAGAAAATCAGCCAAATTTGATAAGTCAGTGCAAAATTCCAGAGTCAGAGGGACTGAATTGATGCCTTGCGCCCTTATTATCAATAAAGTAATTTGCTTATCTTCAGCTACCTCCTTGATACAATGGGGATAATGGGAACAACTTCGTAAGATTGCTGTAAAGATTTAAAGCAATAATACTTACATTAGAGTTTAGACAGTGCAGGTCTGGCTCATAATAAATGTTTCATAAGTACTAGGTGTTACTTTTATGGAAATGCAAGGGAAAGAACATCCATTTGCTTTGGGGATCAAAGCAGCTTTCCCAAAAGAGGAGACCTTTCCAAGGACTCTTGAAAGAATAAGAGGTCACCAGGAAACAAAAGACATTTAGGCAGAGAATCATGGCTCCTTTGCTCAAGAAGTTTTCATGCTCGATTGCATGAACTAAAAATAATTTAATTTAATTCAATTAACTTTTATCTTCCCCCTTCTGGCCTGATATTCTAAGGTTTAAAAAGCCCCAGGAACCCTGTAAGTATACTTAATCTCCTAGAGTGACTACTCCTACATCTTATTTTCATCTATATTGGAACAGATTTGAGGTGATTTAAATCAGTGAAAATAAAGCAGAGATAGACTGATGAAAATTTTTAAAATAGGTTTTCTTAAAATACAACCTGAACTTTTCACCAGAAATATTATTTTGATGGCCTGTCATGTGTCCAGCACCACTGCAGGCACCATGGTTACAGCAGTGAAGAACACTAACCATATCCCTCCCTGCATGGAACATGTGTTTTATTTGAGAGAAACAAAAACAAGTCATCGAATAAATAAACAAGATCAGTACAAATGATGATTAAGTGATGTTATGCAAATAAAACAATAAAATGTGACATAGAATAACTGGGCCACTTTCAATAGAGTGATCAAGAAAGTACTCCAAGAGATAGATGGAGTTGGAGAGGATTATCAATCTGATTCAGACAAGTCTGGAATAGCACCTGAGTATATAAAAGTTGCAGAAGTTGCTCCAACTAAGCTTGATAAACACTCAGGTTTTTAAATCACTAGTTTAAATGATAAAACAATAATTTTTATGGTTCAGGTTAGAAGGCTTTGATTTCACACCACTATCTGTATAAGAAAGCCTAAATTTCTCAGCATGGCATTTATGACTGACTCCCCATGATCTGGCCTCGTCTCAGTTCCTCTGGGCTGCTTTTCTAATATCCTAAGTTCAAATTAAATAACATCAATTTCACCAGTCAGTGCAGAATGCTCTTCCTACTACACCCACCCATTACCATCGTCACCATCAACTCCACTGTCACCTGACTTCTAACAGTATTAATTTTATCCAACTTTCCCAGCCCAGTTGACACACCACTTCCCCTACAGAATGCTCTTCAAATCCTCATCTGAAAATGACTCATCATCCTTCTGGTCACCCACAGCACTTTGTTTCCACATTCCTAGAATACAAATATCTCATCGTAATTTTGGATACAGCTATTGACAGAGTTTTATCTGCTCTGTGATGTTGTAAGCTCCTTGAAGGCAAACACTAGCCTCTCCATCTTTGTCCAGCTATTAAGGGGTGGACAGCTTTGTCCAGCTATTAAGGGGTGGACAGCTTAATAGCAGGGGTGCCAGCTATTAAGCCATTGTTTCTCACCTCCAAACCCATGATGCTGGGACCAAGACTATGCAACCCACTTCTGTTCTGGGGCACACTAGAGGGAGAATACAAGACCTGAAGAAGAGGAAAGGAGTTGCTCATTTTTGTTTGCTTCCTGTTGACATCCTGTCTATTCTCCATTCCTAAGTGAATAGAACCTTTAAAAAGCTTCTCCCCTCAGCAATTCTTTCCTGAAACAGCAGCTGAATGCAGTTTGGCTTTTTTCTCAACTGGTAGAACCAGCCTCACCCTGCCACCTTGGTGACACCAGTACCAGGCAATTAGTGCACCTCCACTAAAGTCTGAGTTTCAATCTGTTTCAAAAACCTCCTGTAATATTTCTTTCCAATCAACCTTATTGAGTAATAATTTACATAAAATAAAATGTAACCATTTTAATAGTAGTTTTGCTTTCACCCATACTGATGTAATCATCATTCCAATAAAAATACACATCATTTTTATCACCCCAAAAAGTACTTTTGTGCTCCTTTGCAATCAATACCACTCTTCACACAAGGTCTCAGAAAACAAATGATGTATTTTCTGTCACCTTTGTCTAATTTTGACTTTTTTTATTTTTAAATTTCATGTATTGAAATCATGAAGTATATACTTTGTGTCTGGCTTCATTTGTTCAATATAATATATTGTAACTGCTCAATAGGATCACCCTCCCTGCTGTCTAGACAGAGCCAATTTATCAAGACAGGGGAATTGCAATAGAGAAAGAGTAATTCACACAGAGGTGGCTGTGCAGGAGACTGGAGTTTTATTATTACTCAGATCAGTCTCTGGGCATTCGGGGAGCAGAGTTTTTAAGAACAATTCGATAGGTAGGAGACAGCCAGTGAGCCAGGAGTGCTGATTGGTCAGGGATTAAATGAAATCATAGGGAGTTGAAGCTGTCTTCTTGCACTGAGTGTTCCTGGGTAGGGGCCACAAGATCAGATGAGCCAGTTAATCGATCTGGGTCGTGTCAGCTGATCTATCAAGTGCAGGGTCTGCAAATTATCTCAATCACTGATCTTACGAGCAGTTTAGCAAGGGCCAGAATCTTGTAGCCTCCAGTTGCATGACTCCTAAACCATAATTTCTAATCTTGTGGCTAATATTAATCCTACAAAGGCAATCTAGTCCCTAGGCAAGAAAGAGGTGTGTTTTGGGAAAGGGCTGCTATTGTCTTTGTTTTAAACTGTAAACTAAGTTTCTCCCAAAGTAAGTTTAGCCTACCCCCAAGAATGAACAAGAACAGCTTGGAGGTTAGAAGCAAGATGGAGTTGGTTAGGTCAGATCTCTTTCACTGTCTCAGTCATAATTTTGTAAATGTGGTTTCAGTTTTAGAGATTCATCCATATGGTGGCAAGAATCAGTAATGTTTTTCTTGTTGCCAATAATACTTCTTTGCATATATGTACCATAGTTTATTTATCTATTCACCTGTTGTTGAACATATGGCTGTTCCCAGTTTGGGACTACTGTGAATGAAACTACCATGCCATTCATGTACATGTCTTTGAATGGACATATTTTTATTTCTCTTGGGTGAATATCTAGTAATGAGATTGGTGAGTTATATGGTGGCTGCATATCTAGCTTTACTGTCAAACTGCTTTTGAAAGTGGTTGCAATATATTACATTCCCATCAGCAGTGCATGTAAGTTCTAGTTCCATTTTAAAGTTTTATTTTCACATATACTAATGTAATCATCATTCCATTAAAATACAGACCATTTTCATCATCCCAGAAAGTAGCTTTGTGCTCCAGCACACTCTCACTAGCATTTCATGAGCCTCTGTAGTTTGAAGTCTCCTTATTATGGTAGCTTGGCTTCTTCTCAGATAGTTGGGGAGCCTTATTCTTACCTAACTGAATTTGGTATTTTTCTTGGAACAAACCAGATGTGGGATGAGTTATCAATAAAAGGCATGGGAATGTGAAAATACTAAAAAGTCTTTTTGGGCTGGGCATGGTGGCTCACACTTGTAATCTCAACACTTTGGGAGGCCAAGGTGGGTGGATGACCTGAGGTCAAGAGTTCAAGACCAGCCTGGTAAACATGGTGAAACCCTGTCTCTACTAAAAGTACAAAAATTAGCTGGGTGTGGTGGTGTACACCTGCAATCCCAGCTACTCAGGAGCCTGAGGTGGGAGAATTGCTTGAACCCAGGAAGCAGAGGTTACAGTGGGCTGAAATTGCACCACTGCACTACAGCCTGGGTGACAGAGCAAAAATCTGACTAAAAAAAAAAAAAAAAAAAAAAAAGCCTTTTTGATGGGAGGAAATTCCAACTAGAGGGCAAAAAATAAAAAAGAAATGAAAGAAAAAGAACAGATTTAAGGATGATAGAGGCAGAAGACTTGGCTGAAGAAGGAGAAATGGGAGAAATGAGTGCATTCCCAGTATTGAGCCCCCGAATGTAAATCAAGAGGAATTTGAAAAATACCCAGCCAAAACCCTTTCACTTTTCTACTATAATTTAAAGCCAATAATGTTTTTTGGCAGTGCCAAGTTCTCCAATCATATGGGCAAATGTGTTGCTGAAGTAAAATAGTATCTCTACCCATTAAGCAAAGGCTGTTTATTGTTCAAACATTACAAATAATTTTGAGTTCCCCATCTTTTAATAAAGTACACTTTCCTCTAATTGTTCAACCATGCAGCAATAACTGAGAGTCAGTTACACATTTATCTTGTTTCTCATTTATCCCTATCTAGCCTTTATGTCATAGTTCAGGAAAGGTGCTATGTCATGACTCTTTGGTCTTTATAAAATGAAAATAATCACTCCTAGATTGAAATATTGTCATCTAGAACTGAAATACGTGTGATGAAGACACCACTAGGAGACTAACATGCAAATGTGGCATTTCACAGCCTTCATCTTACCACTGAAATGCAATCCTAAATTCCCACAACTCCTTTTCAAGAGAGCTTTGCTGACATCATTCCCCTTCATTCTGATCCCCTGTTTCTAGCCTTAACCCCCATCAGGTAATTACGGTTATGATTGTGCTATGCAATATCAGCAGCATACAATAAAAAGGATTTTTAAAGATTTATCTCATGGCTAGAGTGTAGATCAATTTACCCTGGACTCAGCTGAGCCACTCAACTGCTGTCACCTGGTCTCATTCACACATCTGAAGACAGTCAGGGACGCAACAGATCCTGGCCTGGGTTCAACCATAGCAACTCTTCTCTGCTCCACCTGCTTGTCATCCATCTCCTGGTAAAAGCAGGCAGCCTTTCAGGTTTTGTGACAATATCAGAGACAAAATAGAGTAAGCCTGGTCATGTCATTCCTGCCAAAATTCCATTGGCAAAAGCAAGTCATGTGACTAAACTCAAAATAAAGGGGCAGGGAAATGTACTCTGCCTCTTTAGTGGAATAAACTGAAAAGTTACATGGCAATGGGCATGGATAAACAGAAAAATAAAAATTTGGACCATTAATATATTCTGCCAAAATCCACTCTAGGGGTACGCACCTGTATGAGTCCATTTTCACACTGCTGATATATGCATACCAGAGACTGGACAATCTTCAAAGAAAAAGAGGTTTAATTGACTCACAGTTCCACGTGGCTAGGGAGGCCTCATAATTATAGTGGAAGGCAAAAGGCATGTCTTACATGGCAGGAGGCAAGAGAGAATGAGAGCCAAGCGAAAGGGGAAACCCCTTTTAAAAGCATCAGATCTTATGAGACTTATTCACTGTCATGAGAATAGCAGGAGAAATACCCACCCCTGTGATGCAATTACCTGCCACTGGGTTCCTCCCATGACACATGGGAACTGTGGGAGTTACAATTCAATACGAGATTTGGGTGGGGACACAGCCAAACCGTATCATCACCGATGCTCATTCATATGCATACCCACTTCTATTCTCTTTTGTCTCCTGCTCCTATCTGTAACCTCTCCCTAAGATGTCCTCCTGATCTGGATGTAATTATAGCTACATCAGTGTAGTAAAAGTGTAGACTAGAAGTTATCCAGCACATTTATATTCTGGATATACCACCAACCAAAATTGTAACCAGTAAGAGCTTTGGAAGTAATCTCTTCAAGTTTTCCTAATTCTCAATTCTATGTTTAGTCTGCCTTCCTGTCATTCTCTCTCAACTTCAAACATTACCTTCATTTCAAACATTACCTTCATTTCTTTGTTCAGCAGACATCAGCTGGATACCTTTTGTGCATCAAGTGCTATTCCAGAACTGGGAATTCAGATAAATACGAAGATAAATTTCAGCCTTCCAGGAATCACAATCTAGTGCACAAAACAGACAGCTAAAGCAACAATGCCAGTATGGTATTTTGATAAAGGTCTAACAGGGAGCCAAAGAAGCCAGAAGGAAGAGCAGGTAAACCAAATGGCCTTTTCGCTGTTGTTATTCTACATATTGGTAACAGACGTTAGATGATGTGTCCAATTGATAAAAAATTTCAAACAGTAATCCACCTTGGCTATCTCCAGGAATGGACTGACCTAACTTCTATCCCAAAAAGACAAAAAGGGTTATGAACATGTTTTAATTAGGATAAGGCAAAACTAGAGCTCACTATTCCTGCTTAAAATTCATTGATGAGAACTTAGTCACATGACCGTACTGCAAGGGAGTCTAGGAAATGAGTTATCCAACTGGTTTCCTACGTGTCTAGATAAGTCTGGGGCAGAGACCCAATGCTAAAAAGGAGAAAAAATGGAGAATAAATACTGGGAACAATTAGCAGCTGCTGTCACAAGAAGCTAACCTTAACTTCCCTCGCACCCAAGTTTCTTCTATTTTGTGGCTCTGCCATCCTCCTCATGTGACTTCCATCTCTTCATTCAACATGGCTGAACAGTGCCCTACCATCATAGCCACTTTCCTGCCAATAGGAAATGGAAAAGGTGAAATGGGAAACCCCTTCCCTTTATGGACATGCCCTAGAAGTTGCAAATATCACCTTTTCATACATCCTATTCATCATATACTAGCTATAAGAGAGGTGAGAAAATGTAATCTATATAACTGACTGGTCATGTGCTCAATGATAAAACTTCTACCTGGAAAAAAGTAGAGATATTAGGAGACAATTCCATTTTCACCAAGGAACCAAAATGAAGATAAGCCATTCTTGGGTGTCTGGGGAAAAACTTGAGTGGGCTAAATATGCTTTGTTTTCACTTAAGCATCAAAAGCAAATGATTAAGCCTCATCATGCATGTGCAATCTGTGCAGGCATGTGCACATAGATCCAAAAACTGCCACAAAAGACTGGACATAGACTAATTCATTCCTTTTTGGGTGCAAGAGATTCCTAAAATTGCCTGCCTAACCCATCTCCTTGCTTCTTCTAGGGAAGGAAAGATTCCTGCTGGAAGGAAATTTAAGTTAATCTTCCTACTAAAATGCTGAGTGGACATTAGAAGGGAATAAAGCATAATAAACTAATCAGGCTGGACATAAAGGAGGAAGCTTTCAGAGAAGTGAATAAGTTGAACGAGACTGTGGAGGTGAGAGAACAATATAGAGCAGGAAAAGGGATTCTAGTGAATGTTGTAAAAACTGAATTATTGGTTTTTCTATTTCTCTGAAAAAAATGCCATTTTTGATAAGGATTGCATTGAATCAGTAGGTTATGTTGAGTAACATGGCATTTTTACAATATTAATTTTTCTAGTCCATGAACACAAGGTATCTTTCCATTTACTTTTGCCTTCTTAAATTTCTTTCATCAATATTATATTATTCAGTGTACAAATGTTTTACTTCCTTGGTTAAATACTTTATTCCTAAGTACTTTTATGCTATTATAAGTGGGTTTCTTTTCCTGTTCATCATTTGTGTATAAACATGTTATCATTTTGTAGATTAATTTTGTGTGCTCGTTCTGTATCCTGCAACTTTACTGAATTTGTTTATTTGTTCTAATAGTTTTATTGTCATAGTCTTTAGGATTTCATAAGATCATGTCATCTGCAGAGACAATGTAACTTCTTCCTTTCCAAATTGGATGCCAGTTTTTCTTTTTCTTACCTAAAATTGCTCTGACTAGGACTTCTTATACTATATTGAATGGAAATGATGAGAGTGAACATCCCTAGCTTCTTTCTGATCTCAAGGGAAAAGCTTTTGGCTTTTCACCATTGAGTATGACATGATCTGTGGGCCTGTCGTATGTGGCCTTCATTATATTAAGGTTACATTTCTTTGTACTTTATTATATTGAAGGAATTGCATTTCTTCATTTTTATATGCCTATATATATACATATAAATATATGCTCATATATATATATACATATATATATACATATACATATATACACATATATATACATATATACATATACATACATATATACATATACATATACATATATACACATATATACATATACATACATATATACATATACACATATACATACATATATACATATACATATATACACATATATATACATATACATATATACACACATATATACATATACATATATACATATATACACACATATATACATATATACACACATATATACATATACACATACATATATACATATATATGTATATGTGTGTATATATATAAACACACATATATATACATATATATATGTATATATTTCTTCATTCCTATGTATCTGTATATGGCTGTATACAGTTATATGCTGCACAGTGACATTTCAATGATAGACCACATATAAGACAACAGTCCCATAAGATTATAATACCATGCTTTTATTTTTTCATTGCTTTATGTTTTTATTATTTTCTTTGCACATAACTAAAGTGTCAAGAGTTTTAATACATCATGAATAGTACCCCATAAATTATAGTATAATATCATACTTTTATTTTAATATATTCATTAATTTTTTGGCAACAGACTTGCTCTGTAGCCCAGGCCAGAGTGCAGTGGTATGATCATGGCTCACGGCAGCCTTGACCTCTTGGGCCCAGGCATTTCCCCTGCCTCAACCTCCTGAGTTTAGCAGGGACCACAAGTGTGCATCATGCCCAGCTTATTTATTTATTTAATTTATTTATTTTGTAGAGAGAAGGTCTCCATATGTTTCCTAGTCTGGTCTTGAATTGCTGGTTTCAAGCAATCCTCTTGCCTTGGCCTCACAAAGTGGTGGTATTAAAGGTGTTTGTGTGTGTGTGTGTCTATTGTAAATGGGACATATTCTTGATTTAGCTCTCAGCTTGGTTGTTGTTGGTGTATAAAATTGATACTGATTTTTGTACATTGATCTTTGTACCTTGAAATTTTACCGAAGTCATTTATCCATTCTAGGAACTTTTTGGGTGAGTCGATAGGTTTTTCTAAGCATAGGATCATATCATCCATGAAGAGAGACAGTTTTACTTCTCTTTATTTTTTGATGCTTTTTATTTCTATTACCTGATTGCTCTCACTAAGACTTCCAATATTATGTTTAATAGGAGTAGTGAGAGTGGTAATCCTTGTCTTGTTCCAATTCTCAAGGAGAATGCTTCCAGTTTTCATCCATTTAGTATGATATTGTCTGTGGATATATCATCAAAATAATGGATGGTTCTTATTATTTTGAGGTATGTTCCTTTGATTCATAGCGTCTTACAGTTTTTATCATAAAGGGATGTTGGATTTTATCAAAGACCTTTTCTGCATCTATTGAGGACTATGTGGCTTTTGGTTTCAGTTCTATTTATGTGGTGAATTACATTTTATGGATTCTCACATGTTGAACCAACCTTGCTTCTCAGGAATGAAGCCTACTTGATTACAGTGAACTAACTTTTTGATGTTGAATTTGGTTTGCCAGTATTATTGTTGAGGGCTTTTGCATCTATGTTCATCAGGAACATTCGCTGTACTTTTCTTTTTTCATTGTGCTTTTGCCAGGTTCTGGTATCGAAGGAATGCTGGCTTCATAGGATGAGTTAGGGAGAAGTTCCTCCTCCTCAATTTTTTGGAATAGCTTCTCTAGAATTGGTACCAGATCTTCTTTATAGGTCTTACAGAATTTGGCTGTGAATCCTTCTGGTTTTGGGCTTTTTCTTTGGTTGGTAGGCTTTTTTATTGCTGATTCAATCTTACAACTCAATAACGTTCTGTTCAGTGTTTCATTTTTTTTCTGATTCAATCTTGGGAGATTGTGTGTTTCCAAGAATTTAGCCATTTCCTCTAGATTTTCTATTTTCTGTGTGTAGAGTATTAATATTAGTCTGGAGATCTTTTGTATTTCCGTGGAATCAGTTGTAGCATCACCTTTTTC
The DNA here is from genome assembly GCA_963573385.1 of Cacajao melanocephalus. Taxonomy (NCBI): domain Eukaryota; kingdom Metazoa; phylum Chordata; class Mammalia; order Primates; family Pitheciidae; genus Cacajao; species Cacajao melanocephalus. The sequence continues at coordinate 48,588 of CAUYLG010074877.1, forward strand.
ATTTCTAATTGTGTTTATTCTGATCTTTTATCTTTTATTAATCTGGATAGCGGTCTATCGATCTCATTTATCTTTTCCGAAAACAAACTTTTGGTTTTGTGGAATTGTTTATATGGATTTTTGGGTCTCAGTTTTGTTCAATTCTGCTCAAATTTTAGTTACTTCTGCCAGCTTTGTGGTTAGCTTGTTCTTATTTTTCTAGTGTCTCTAGGTCTGATGTTAGATCATTAATTTGAGCTCTTTCTCACTTTCTGAGGTAGGCATTTAACAATATCAACTTTCCTCTCAATACTGCTTTTACTGCATCCCAGAAATCTTGGTATGCTCTGTGTGTGTGTGTGTGTGTGTGTGTGTGTGTGTGTGTTAGTGGGTGGTTTTGACACATTTTACTTCATTTAATATTTATGATAATATCTGAGTGTTTATTTTACTTTCTCCTTTTCACAGGGAGGGAAGCTAACACTCAGAAGTAGGTGACTTTACCAAGACTGCACAGCCAATTAGCAGCACACTCAAGAAGGAAACAATCCTAGAATTTTTAACTTTACTGGCTTTACATTTCTCCATTATACCACAATGATTTTTAAATCATTTATTGCTCTATTCAGCAAATATTTTTTTCAGTGTCTGTTATGGTTCAAGAATTGTCATAAACTCTGTGTAACACAGCGATCAACGGATAGCAATAACTTTGTCTTCATGGAGCTATTTGTCTGGGGTATTGAAAATTCCACCTTAAAATTGTTCTTGTCTGTTAAATGTCTCCTCTTTCATATAAATATAACTAATTCCCTCTTCTGTTTACCCATTATTCTTAGTACTTTGAGAGATATAACACACTATCATGGTTTACTGCATCCCAGACAATAGGCTATGCAGGGTACCTTCCAGCTGCAGAGTTGAATTCCAAGTGGCCTGGAAATGCCTGCAAAACTAATGAGACACACATCTGTCATAAAGCCAGAGGATACTGAGCAAAAGAAGGGAAGGAACATGCAAATCTGAGTTGATTGTCTCTTTAAAGGAAAAAAGAAAGGCCATGCCATACTGAATCAATGAGACTGCTAAACAGGAAACTCAAGCAATACACAATAGAAGCTTAGGAGTTTGAAACACATTTAGCTTCCAGAAAATTAAGTCATTGAAAGTCACCATTATCTCCTTTCTTGCAGCAACAACTTTTATTTCATCAAATTATATCTTCAGTAAACATCTTTAACACATTATTTTGCTGGTTTATCGTCACTGGAATTTAACGTCTCTCTCTCTCTCCCGAGATCTTCTCCTGGGGGTAATACATGAAAGCAGTTGTTGCCTATGAGATCCTGAGTGATGTTAATTTAAATTCTTATAAATTATCTTGTTCCTGTGACTCTGAGTTGTGCTGGCTCTAGAAATTCTGTGTGATCCCACATCAGTAATCACAGGTATCCATTAAGAAAATCTTTGTCACCCAAAATAAATAACACAATATGGTATAACACAACATAACATAATAGAACCTAAGATAATATAAAGAGTTTCAGAAAGAAAATAAATGCTCACAGATGTCACTGTTTCTAAAATTAAAAGGAATCTGTGGTGATTTGCCCTTGGGGGAAGATTGACTTTTGGATGATTGAATTCATTGTTAAAATAGGAAGCTATTAACAACTGGATAAATATTCCATACTTAACAAGTTTGGAGACCTCTGGAAAATTACTTATTCTTGCAGATTTAGTTCTATCACCTGCAGAATGGAGATAATAATCTCTTGTAGAGTTATAGTGGAGGTTAAATGAACAATGCATAGAAAGTATGCAGGCCAGGTGCAGTGGCTCATACCTGTAATCCCAGCACTTTGGGAGGCTGAGGCAATTGGATCATTTGAGGTCAGGGGTTCGAGACCAGCCTGGCCAACATGGTGAAACTCCATCTCTACTAAAAATACCTTTTAAAAAATTGGCTGGGCATGGTGGTGGGTGCCTGTAGTATCGGCTACTTGGGAGATTGAGGCAAGAGAATCACTTAAACCCAGGAGGTGGAGGTTGCAGTGAGCTGAGATCATGCCACTGCACTCCAGTCTAGGTGACACAGTAAGACTCTATCTCAAAAAAAAAAAGGAAAGAAAAATATGTAGTTCAATACCTGAAACAAGTAATCTCTGCTATTTTTCATAATGTATGCATGTTAGCTATATGTTCCTTTCTGTGTGTAGCAACTATACTCTTGAAAAAGACTATGATATACAAAATTAGAAAAAAAAATCCACCAAAGTTCTTTCTACGGAACAATATTTCCAGCTTTTGAAGAAAAATATTACAAATAATCCTGCTCAAGTCATTTATTAGATTCTTGCTTGACGAATGGGGCCACTTCCGAATTCTGCATTTAGAATAGTCACAAAATTTTCCCTTATAGAACCCAGCAATATTCCATTCTCTATGGGTACATGTTTTCAAAAGCTATTATCCATAATTTTTCTTTTTCTGTCTTCGTGGAATAATTATCTGATTATGGTACTTCTCTTTATTTCTCAGTATTTACTTTTTTAGCAAAATATGAATATTTTGCTAACAAAATTATTCTTCCTAAGTTAAGTAAGAGTTTAGAAAACTATTACCATTCTTCTTGCTTTAACCAAGTCCAGCCATCCAGCCTGACCTCCTGCTTGCCATTTCATGGGCTCAGTGTTTCAAAAAGCTCCCTCATTTCTGTACTACATAGACTTAGGCCATGAATGTTTGATAAACAAGGCAGAAGGAAAACATTTAAAAGTAGATGAAAATAATGAGCTTCTGTTAAGTAAATTAATGTCATGAATTTTATGTAAACATATTTTCTTAGGGACTGTTCCAGGTACAGACCAGAAACAGAATTTTGTAAAGTATTTCTTTATCTCTATCTTTATGCCAGTCACTCACCTGAATGCTAAGGGCACAGCCATAAACAAAACAAATGTGGTGTCTGACCACACGGAGTTTGGAGTCTAGATGAGCAGGAAAGACAACTGTCAAACAGATAAGCATAATAAAGTCCGATGACAGGGTTAGGGTAAGAGCCAGGGGCTACTCAAAGTGTGGGCCATGGACCAGTGCCCATCTGCAAAACTGTTAGTGGTCAATGACAAGAATAAGTATGGAAATCGAGAATTTAAGTGTTTAGAAACTTAGAGAATTTTGGTGAAGTAATTTTAAGTTTGTTGAATTTAATAATTTCTAAAATAGAGCTTGTATTTTGCATGCTTTTCATTCATTTTTAAAAATATAGTACATTTTGAGTTCTGTTTTATAAAATATTGGCCTGTGATAAATTATAAATAGAAATACCAGCTCATCACCACAGATGGCTTAAGAAGCACTGCCCAGCAGGTACTACATTTTCCATTCCCCACTTGCAGCTAGGTGAGGCCCTGAGACCAGTCCTCCAGAAGGGGTGTGGGTGGGAAGGATGTTACCACTTCTTGGGCACACGTGAATGTGAGGTAATGCGCCTTTCTGCATTTTCGTTTTTCATCAGCTAGACACAGATGATGCCAATGCCTAACGGAGCAGTAGTGGAGTCTGGTTCTTCCTTTGTCATGGGTAGGAAAGCTGCCCACTGACAAAAAGCATTGAGAGTTTTATGAATATTATGGGTTGAAGTGTGTCCCCAAAACAGATACATTGAAGTCATAACTCCTAGTACCTCAAAAAGTGACCTTATTTGGAAAGAGGTCTTTACAAAGGTAATCAATTTAAAATGATGTTATCAGAGTGGGCCTTAACCCCATAATATTGATGTCCTTTATAAAGAGGAGAGATTTGGACACACGGGCAGGCACAGATAGAGGGAAGATGATGTGAAGACACAGTGAGAACAGGGCCATGGAACTGGACTGATGACGCTACAAGTCAGGGATTACAGGCAAGTGCCAGAAGCTGGAAGAGCCCAGGAAGGATTCTCCACTAGAACCATCAAAGAGAGCACGGCGTTTCTGTCACCTTGATTTCAGACGTCCAGCTTCCAAAACTGTGAGACAATATGTCTGTGTTGTTTCAAGCCACCCAGTTTTTGTATGTTATTACATTAGTCCTAAGAACCTAAAACAGTGAGAAAGAAATAAACTTTGTGTAAAACTACTGAAATTTGGAAGTTTATTTGTTGCAACAGTTAGCACCACACTGACTAACACAGAGAACATATCATAACAAAGTCCAGTATAGAGCTCATGGCCAAGGACAGCATCTCAACGGCAGAGGCACTTCACAGAGACCTGAGAAACAGGGAGGAATCAACTAGCACATGCAGGCAGGGATGCTAGGGCAAAGAAAAGGGTTGATCACAGCAGAAAAGCTTTTCAGGCAGAGGCTGCAGCATGTAAGACAGCCCTGAGACACGAGATAATGTGGTGGAACATTTTCCAGGAACTAGGAAAAGTCCTGCATATCTGAAGAAAAGAGAGCAAGAAGGTAGGCAGAAACAGGTAGGAAGGTAGGTGGAAGCAGGTGGACAGCAATCAGAGCTTACAGGCAATTAGAGGAGGTGTTCATCAGGGAACCATGGAGTGCAGGGTCCACAGACAGTCACTGAAAAGGGTAATCATTTGTGTGTCTGCTTTGCACACAAAAAAATGTCAGGATTGATCAAGCCTTCCCCATGCTCAAGTCTAGAGGGGCCCATGAGAGAGAAGAGAGATGTTGCTGAGAATACTGGGCCATCAAACAGCAGCCTTGAGCAGCCAGTGTTTTTAAAAGGATGTTGAAAAAGGAAACAAAACCCAGTTTCCAATAACTATGGTTACAGACTGAACATCCAAAATTGGAGAAGCAGAGACTGAGAACTGTCCAAATAGGTCTTAACCTAACATGCCAAATACAAATACACAGAAGCAGTTTTTCCGTGACCAACTTGTGGGGGCCCGGGGATGGATCAACGAACACTGAAGAAAGAGAGAATCCACATCAGCCCAGAGCTGCCCTTTCCCTTGCAAGGCAAAACTAAGGGTTACAATACCTCTCAGAGGAAGGAGATAGAAAGTTAATATCTAGTTATTAATTATAATGAACTACAAATATAATTTTGCTTAAATTTCATATGTAGTGAATAAACTGTACATAGTTTTCATTTGCTAATGTGGGGTCAGCTATTCTCAGTTAAGCCTTCAATTATCTTCATAATGTTTCTACCTAAAGAAGCTCCTGGTAGTGTTAATTAAAACAACAATAATAGTAATAATAACGTTCAAATGCTGTTGACACTGTTAACAGTTGTATTCAACATTGTGTAACCGAAAGAGGGTAAAACAGATAAGTCATTCTTCCCAAACCCCTTGTGAAAATGCTCTAAAATGTATTCCTGTCTGGATGTGCTACATGCTATGATGTCTTTATAGTTATCTTCAGCAGTTTCCACTTTGCACTTTTTAATGGCTTCATGGATATGTCTGTTGTGTGTATGTTATCTTTTATATTTTTGCCACCAATGAGTTAAGTTTTTAAAACGAATATCCCAAAGGCCAACCCTGATGTAAAGGAATGAGTCATTATTTTCATGCTAGAGAACAAAGTTTGGTTTCCCCGTCACTGTTGGCATAACACTTTCCCCCACACTCCTACCTCATAATGTGCATACCAAAAATGTTGATCTCACAAATGAGAGACATTTGCTGTAATAAATGAAACAAACAGAAGAGGCTATTGTGTTTTGAGATTTAGGAATCTGGAACTTTTAAATTCTGCCTCAGAAAATCAGCCAAGGCTGAAGCAAGCTGTGCATTTGAATTCCTTGGATGAGGACCACCTGTTCTTGGTGAACTCCAACTGATGGATCTGCCCCCTCCAAACTTCCTTTCTTGTGTCTTTGTCACATACATACACTCTGAGCACTTCATAGATGTTTGTGGAGAAAATGGAGGAAGGAGGGAAGGAAGGAAGGAAGGAAGGGAGGGAGGGAGGGAGGGAGGGAGGGAGGGAGAAAAGAAGTCAAGAAGTCAAGAAAGCTGACGGTGGGCAAGGAAAAGGAGGCCATGGAGAATAAAAAGATATGTAGATGTATAAGTAGTTTGCATACTGAGCTAGAATACTGCGGTTGAATCGTCTGTTTCTGTCTGAGAGCAGGAGATCACTTTGAAGCATCAAGGCTGTGACTGCAGAGAAAGTAGTCAACAGAAAAGGCAAAACTTTTCTTTCCTTTTAATGGCATACTCCAAATGTTCAAAAACAGTGATCTCTGAATTTCACCTGGACTTGGACACTAAGTACTAAAAGTGGCTTGCAGTTCTTGTGCTCATCCACGTCCTAGAGCCCTTTATCCCAGTTTTTCCTCCACCTGAGTGGTGTTTCCCAAATCTTCACCCAGTTGCCTCCTTTTTGCAATTCAGAATTCAGATCAAATGTAATCTCCTGATAAGAACTTCCCTGACTACCCACTAGTAAAATAAACAGCCCTTCTGTTTGATTCTCATTAGAACACCTACTACTGGCTAATACTTTTGTTTATCATTTGTCTACCACTGGCAGAAGCAAAGCATCAGTGAGAACAGTGATTCTGCTCCTGAGGTCTTGTTCTCTGCTCTATCTCTGGAAAATGCTGAGAGAGAAGGCAACAATAAAGACATTGAATTAACAAGTTTGTGTTAAAAGGTAAGTGAAACTCTCTGTAGGCTAGGACATAGGTTCCCCCCATCTTTTCTAAACTGATTTCAGATCCACTTTGGAATCAAAAATGAGTATTTGTAATATATTGATTTCTAAATGATCAGGCTTCTCATTTTTCTACAGGTCATTTATCCCTGTTAAATTTCTAAAAGGCTAAACAGTGCCTTTAATATAATAATTTAAATTGTTAACAGAACTTCATTCTTTACATAAGTAAAAGACATGTGTATACTTTTCTCTTAAAAACAAACAAACAAACAAATATGGGCCCAGTGAGGTGGTTCACGCCTGTAATCTCAGCACTTTGGGAGGCCGAGGCAGGCGAATTACCTAAAGTCAGAAGTTCAAGACCAGCCTGGCCAACATGGTGAAACCCCATCTCTACTAAAAACACAAAAATTAGCCAGGCGTGGTGATGCACACCTATAATCCCAGCTACTCGAGAGGCTGAGGCACAAGAATCATTTGAATCCAGGAGGCAGAGGTTGCAGTGAGCCAAGATCATGCCACTGCATTCCAGCCTGGGCGACAGAGCAAGGCTCCTTCTCAAAAAAAAAATGTTTTACAATTTTAAGCCTTCGAAACAGAATTTTAAAAATTCAGGTAGGCTTTTTAGACTAATTCAATCAATAGAAGTATTTCAGCATATATAGACAAAAAAATATGTTTACCAAGTAGATGAATGCTTCATTGGGTAAGAAGTTCTGTGTATTATATAAACTTAAAGCTGAAAATTCTCAGAAATTCATGAATTATACAGATTTATGCAACTATCTTTCCTATCATTCAATAGTTTCCATAGCAACTCTGGCATTAAATTGTGTATGTGTTACCTTGAAGACACAAAGTATAATTCCCTCTCATCTATTTAAAGTGAAGTACTATGTTATTTCTCAGCATTATGTTCTGTCTATTTAGGAAAAAATATACACTGCCATCCTACACGATGCTGTTGTGTTAGTTTCTTGCTGCTTGACTTGATATAGTTTTGAATTTTCTTTTCTGTTAAAGTTTTCAAGTTGTTAAAAGGAATGGGGCAAGATGATAAAGTTAAGGCATATTTACTTCTGGTGGGAAGGGAATTAGTAAAGAATTAATCAAAAATATGAGAGGCACGTTTGAAAACTGTACTCTAAAGATGATAATGAAGTGGAAATGTGGATTCTCATCAGCACAAAGGCCAGGCCACTCCCAGAACAAGGTAGCCTCTGGAGACCAAGTAATATTCTGTTTCTTGAGCTGAGTGCTGGTTACATAGCTGTGATGAGTTTCTGAAATTCATAGAGCGGTACACATAGGGTGTGTGCACTTTTCTGAATATGTACCATATTCAGTTTTTATTAAATGTTAAAGTCATTCCACTTCAAAAGCCATTATTATACTGTATCTAAGAGGATGGTCAAACCTTTTCTGCAAAGAGCTAGATAATAAACATCTTCAGGCTTTTTGAGGCACACGTGGTCTCTATTGGGGCTTTTTTTAATTGTTTTTCTGTTGTCGCTTTTTGCCAAAAAAACTTGAAGTCTATACAAAAACAGGACATGGATAACATTCGAAGTCAAGAGAACTTGAGATCACCAAGGGAGTGAAGATAGAGAGGAAAAGAGTATCACAGACTAAGCAAGCCCTAATGCCTCAAAAAGTAAATTAAACTAATTATACCTATTAATATAATGAATTATGTTAAAAGGGTTTCTAATATCGAGACTTTTTTTCATTTCTGACATGGTCATGATGTCAGATAGAATTCTGACTGGTCATTATTCCTTAATGTGCTGGAAGTTTTTTTTGTGAACGCATTATTTAAGATTTTTCATCTTTATTTGTAAAGTGAGACTACTATAATTTTTGTAAAATTTTTCTTATGCTTTGTTATCAAGGTTATACTCACATCACAAAAATTGATCTGAGAGCTTTCCATCTTTCTCTCCCTTCTAAAATAGATTAAATAGCAATAGAAACATCTGCATAGTAAAGTTTTCATAATGGTCCTCTGTAAATCTGTCAAGGCCAGGTGCTTTTTTTGGGACGCTGAAGGGGGTGGGTAAATCTTTTTCATAATAATTTTATAGTGGGGCTTATTCTGTGCCACAGTTCTCAGAACTCACACACATTAACTCATTTAATCTTTACAACAGCCTAAAGAGGTAAGGATTATTGTCACCATCACCAGCAGTCATCATCACCATCATCACCATCATCATCTCCTGAGGAAACTGAACCACATCTGATGAAACTGAACCACAAAAGGGTAACTCCAGGGGAAAGAACCACTACTTATTTTATCAGATAGAATTTAAAATAGGGAATGAGTTACACAGGTATTGAAAAGGCGAAAGAACAAGAAGGGAGCAGTGAGGTACAGCAAGAGATAACTGCAGAACACTGGTACCACCCTGAGAAATGAAGCTGCAAATGGAAAGAGAATGGAGTTATAAGAACCTAGGACCTTAGAAGAGGGGCCTAGAAGAGTGGAGGCTCGTACCTCAGAGGAAAAACAAAGCTATTTCCAAAGATTGCATTGGAAGCAGAAGAGTAGAACCAACCACTTCTACTGGGGCAGTGTAGCTGCAGGGATAACAGACACAAACAGCAACAAGCCACAAGAAACTTCCTTCGCTCTGCTCCTGGCTTCCATCCTCCTTTAGTGCTCCCTATTGACAGAGGAAAGCAGGCAAAGGAACCTGTCAACTGCAGTTTGAACCTGGGAACCAGCCCCAGCCCCAGCACCACAGAGAAAAATTTAGAAAGTTGCTTTGGAAGCTCACGGGCAGTAAATGGGAAAGCCAAGTTTCTCCACTTTATTTTTTTCCTATAGAAACGAGATTTTGGGCCTGTTGGTGTGGCAGGGGGGAGCTTGCAGGGGTAGAGAGAGCATCAGGATAAATAGCTAATTCATGTGGGGCTTAATACCTAGGTGATGAGTTGATAGGTGCAGCAAACCACCATGGCATGCTGTTAACATGTCATATTGACACCCTTGTCTTACCTATGATTTTGTCTTAGAATCATAGCTAAACGTGTTTAATGCTTATTTGTTTTGCTGAAGTTTCCTTGTTCATCTCTTAGTAGGCCAGAGTTTATCCTCTAGTAGATTTTATTTTAAGAAGGGATTATATAAACAATAGTCCCTGAGTTTTTACATGTTCAAACTGTATACTTGAAAAACAACATATTAATCATGGTTCTCTGGAGGGACAGAACCAATAAGATATATGTATATTAAAAAGGAAGTTTATTACGGAGAATTGGCTCACACGATCACAGGACAAAGTCCCATGATAAGCCTGCAAACTGGGGAAGAGAGAAGCCAGGAATGGCTAAATCCAAGTCCGAAAGCCTCAAAACCAGGGAAGCCAAAAGAGACAGTACAACCTTTAGTCTGCAGCCAAAGGCCCAAGAATCCCAGCAAGCTGTTGGCATAAGTCCCAGAGTCTAGAGGTCACAGAACCCGGAGTCTAGTGTCCAAGGACAGGAGGAGCAGAAGCACGCAGCCAGCATGGGAACAAGAGGGCCAGAAGACTTAGCAAGCAAAGTTATCCCACCTTCTTCACCTGGCTAGAAGGCGAGTGGATGGTGCCCACCCACATTGAAGGTGGGTCTTCCTTTCTAAGCCCACCAACTGAAACGTCAATCTCCTCTGGCAACACCTTCACAAACACACCCAGAAACAATACTTCACTAGCTATTTAGGCATCCTTCAATCCAGTCAAGTTGACCCCTATTATTTAGCATCACAGACAGCTAGACTGGATATAAAATTCTTGAGAAACACTTGCTTCCTTGGATAACTTCTAGGTGTTGGCTCACTGTTATCTGAAATTCAGTGTTGCAGTGGAAAACTCTGACTGCCTGATTTTCTTTCATTTATAAATGACACAATCATTTTGTCTCATATAGATTCTTTATAGCCTAGTCTGCTATATCTTGGCATTGACCACCCTGGGTCACTTTTCCATAGAATTTAGTGCACTTTCAATACATAGCTTCAGATTTTCTTTGTTTTCTGGAGAGTTTTTATAAAGTATATTTTATAACATTGTTACATTACATTATTTGGGATGTTTTCCTTCAGAAACTCCAATTCTGCCTATGGTGAATCTCCTTTGTCTTTATTCTATCTCTCTCTTTTCTCTCTAATCACTGTTTCTATTTATACTTCATTGTTTTTCTTACTTATTTTTCCTGTGTCTTTTACTGTGCTTCTATGATGTCTATTCTCCGTCATCATTCTTCCTTGAAATATACCACTCTCTGATTCAACTCTTTGGACAGTCTGGTTCACACCTTCTGTTGACTGCTCAACTTGTCCCTGATTTCTTTGATTTCTACTTCATGGTATTCCTTCAAAGCTGCAACTTCCACATTACTTGTTTTAATTCACATTGAAATTTTGTATTGTAAAATTATCTGCTTTAGGGTGACATTTTTAATGAGTTTTCTTACTAAATTTTGGGTGATCTTTTGCACACTTTTTAATACTATTTTTGTCTATATTTTTACTCCATTTTTTCATGTTTAAATGAGTTGGAATTTCAGCTATTAGCAAGAGAACCAGTAGATCATTCTCTGGGTTTCTTTGTTCAACAGCTCTCCCTGACATTGTTAAAGTAGTAGTAGGCTATTTATTTATAATACAATCCACATCTCCTTTGCCTCTTAGCACCTAGCCTGGTTCAGAAGAGCTTCTACTCCCAGCTCTAATTTCCCTTTGTCCTCTTCCTATCGCTATATTAAGGGGTATACCTCCTGTCTTTCAAAGTGTTCACTTTTTTTCTGGAACACGGAGTTTTCTAGAATAACTCAGTCACCTCTCGATTTTTCCTAATTGCTCTCTGCAACTTTTCACCCACATTCCTTAGCAATGGAATCTTGTTGTATCTCAGTCAAATTCATAGCACAATTCAGAGAGGGGCCCGCTCCTTTTGGGTGTAAACATTTTGAGTATTTGCTTCTGATTTCTAAGCTCTACCACTGACAGGCCGTTCTCTGCTCTCCCATTCTTCATTGCACCTTTAGCCCCCCAAACCCCCATCATTCCCATGAAGTTAATGCTGATTTAATTTGCTTGGGCTATAATAATACAAAAATTAAGACTTTGTAGATTCTCTCTGTTTCCTAGCATTGATGAGAATCTAATATGAGGACAGTTTTTTCCTATTCTCTGTGTATGTGATTTCCAGGAAAAGAAGTGGGAAGATTTGGAACTAAGTTACCACTATGCACTATGCTCTTATAATATTCACTTGAATGATTAATTTATTTCTGCTAAAATTGTGGTTGCAGGAAGAATTGCCAATCCTACTGATAATAAAGCTGCTGGTCATAAAGTAAGTCTATGCCCTGCATTTATGCTTGTAAATTTCCAAAGTATTTTAATGATTTCTCTGGGACGTCTTCTGTATCTAATGTATTTCTTAATGACCTCTGATCTGAAATGTTGACTCGGTAAATATTTTTTATCTGAGCACTGTATAGTGGTATCATAATATCATCTTTCATAAGGATAATGCATGGCACTAAAAGCCCAGCTAATAGTGCAATTCCCCCATTTAATTATCTCCTCTGGCATAATATAACTACCTACTCTCAATTATTATACTCATCGTAATTAAGTCATAGAGACACTCTGTCTCTGAATGTGTGAATAGTACAATTTGAACAAAGGACAGAGTCAGAGCACAACTTGGAATGACTTTCTCACTATTCACCAAAGGTTTTACTGTTACAAAAAGTGTTCCACTTCATACAGATTATTTTTCCTGCAATAGCCAAGACAATTTTTGAGCAAAGTATTTCAGACCAATGTCTATAAATGGTTTAAAAAACTTTCCAAGGAGATAATATAAACCTAGATTTGAATCCCAGTATTTCTGCTTATCATCTCCTACGACTTCTCAAAGCTTCATTTTCTTCAAATGTATACAACCCATATGTCCACTTTTATTACCCTGTGCACACTGTGATGTCACTCTTTTAATATCCAAATTTGTACATCTCAAATTCCATCCTGTGAATCTCAGTCCATAGTCTTCCTAGGCACTCCTTGGATTACAAGTGCTGCTTTCTCTGTCCGTAGCAATAGTCCCACTGCCAAAGAATGTCATCAGCCCATGAAAAGAGACCTCTTCTCCAATGCCAATTATCCATATGGTATGGACACTAAACCTGTGCATGCTGGGAAATCCCAATCAAACTTCCAATAATTGTCTTCATTGCTGCTTCCTATAACAGTTCCTCAAGGATTAAGATCCAGAAAAATTCTAGCTGGCATCAATAATGTGTTGAGTCCAGAACCAACCCTCCCTTTTCCAATCACTCCAATCATAAGCAGACTTCTCTCTTAACTCACAAGTCACATGTTATTGTAGTTATTATTGCTATCATTATGGTTAGTTCATAGTAAGCATGTTATAAATATTTATTGGATATATGAATGAATGGGTAGATGATTAGCGGTTTCCCCCTAAAGTTGTGAAAATTAAATGAAGAAATACATGGAAAGTGACTGGCACAAAATACAATGTGACCTAAAAAATATATGTATTAGTTCCCTGTAATTTCTGATGGCAAACATTAAGTCTAATAAAATCTTTAATTTAATACATATTTTAAAACATGGTTTTAAAATCAGCAAACATCTCCTTTTGAAAGAAGACTCAATGTTAGTAGTAGCAGAGGTAAATGAAATCAGCAATTAAGTTTTCTTTCACTACCAACATCCTTGAAGCCATACCTTCCAATTACATAAAGCACTACTCAGACAATGAATCCACAGACCTTGCTTTTTCAATCTAAACTACTGCAATGAAACATTTTTAGTGCTTTTGATAGAAGCCTTGTTTTCATGCTATAGCTTGGGAAAAATGAGAAAATAAAACAAGGCAGCAACATAGCCAGGGGAAAACAGAAAGCAGACATTCTCTGAAAAATTTATTTTCTCCTTTTGTATAAGTGACAGTGCACAAGATCTTTGCCACACTAATTTTCATAGCTTTTAGAATAATTATGAATTTCATCCATATTTCCATAGACATTTACTATACTTCTCTGAAAACAATTTCTTTAATAAAACATTTGTTTCATATTATTATCACAGATACAGCTCTTGACTCTGACTCTAAACTAATGTGAATCATTTTATAACCACTTTACTCCCAGGTTTTCCAATGTAAACAATATTCTTCAGGGTTTTCTCATACTCTTCACAGTCTCCAGAGATCCATAATGGCTATGACACCTTGTACAAATAAAATGTATATTTATAGAATTAATGAAGTTTAATACCACCTGTATATTATTTCAGTTAACAGAGCTGCATAACTATTGCTGAATAAGTTACAGAGACTGTGATTGTTCTCTCCCAAGTGCAACTTATAATAATCACTGTTAAATAAAGAGCACTTAGAATTGGGAGTTATCCTGGAAGTACAAAATTTGGAGGAACTGCAACTTTTAAAAATTAGAAAGTATAGTCTTGAATAAAGGGGAAAAAAAGAATTTAACACACCTGCATTTCCTTCTCCATAAGGTCCATGTAAATATCAATGCAGCACCCTTCATTAGACTGTTCATGCATAAGAAGTAGCCACACAACCCTGATATGCATGTCAAGTTAGTTAGTAATTATCTTTTCACGTCCATAGAAGCCAGACCACTCTCTCGAGGTAGTCCCAAGGACTTCTCTGCAGGGAATGCATCTTTCTTCTCAATCTTCCCAAGAGATTAGTCCTGAGCCAGAAAGCAAAATCAGAAGATAGGAAAAAGGTAAGACTTGTTCCTCTCCCTAGAGCTAAAACCAACTGGATAAAGATTCTGAGCTCCAGAGAGGCATGGAATGCACCAGGTACTGCATCTCTTAGCCACATAAAACCACACTAAGACCAAGTGGCTCTATGAAGACTGGGTTTTGTGGCAGTAACAGCAGGAGCCACATATACAAGGAATGATGTTCTGGGCATAACAAGTCCTCTGACTTCAAAAGAGTGGAGGGGGCTGAATTCTGGCTGCATTCATGAATAACAAAAACAACCAGAAATGACGAGTTAGACACCAGTAAGCCTAGGGGATAATGAGGCAAATCAATAGAGAGACTGTAAGGCAAGACTGACTGCATGCTCTGCTAACTTATGGGTCTGTGGGAATTCAGAATTGTTGCATTTCTTGCATCTCTAGGTAGATAATGTAAAAAAAATATTGCATTTTAGAGTATCCGTCATTTGTATCCCATCCTGAACACAGTATCAGTTATTCTTGAAAAGAAGAATTAAATTGAACCTCAAAAATTATGCTTGAAATCTCATATTAAAGAATTCAGCGTGATGGGAAATGCTGAGAGAGTAGAACCATGATATAAATTCTACAGGTACAAAATGTAGAAAGCAAAATTATTTTAATTTTAAAAAAATTAAACATAAACATTTTTAAATTCAAGATTTTAGAGTATTCTTACATGTATTTATATAAGGACCCTGTACTTTCACTGACTGGAAATGCACAGCATTTCAAAAATAAAACTTTCATAAAATCATAGAATCTAAGAGTCGGAAGGAACTTCTGAAGGCATCAGGCCCAACTTCCCCTCATAACAATTCAGATTCCCCCCTAAACATCCCAGAGCACAAGAACACAACAAAGTGTGTCCTTGGATAGTACTGATGATCTATGTAGAATGAATCTTCTAAACTTGCCTGCTAAATATATCTATTCTCAAGCAAGACAGGCTGTCACTATGGGATTAAAAGGAGCACCACCAAGTTACGACTGTGACTCAAACTTATTACAAGAACTAATGAATAGGCTCCTTTACCAGTTACTTCCTAGTAAAGAAAAAAATATTAAACATGTACCTAGAAGTCAAATTCATCCTAAAGAAGATAAAATAACACTTCTGCCCTGGTGGCGGGGGGAGGTGTTGCTGTAGGGGAAACTGCACATGTAGGGGCAGAGGGCAAAGAGGATATCTCTGATCATTCCTCTCAATTTTGCTGCACACCTAAAACTCCTCTTTAAAAGAAACCTTTTTTAAAGAAAATAATAATAATAATAACATTTCCAAGACAAAAAATAAAAAATAAAAAGTAAAGCTTCTGAATCTGAAGGCTTAGGAACTAGCATTTGTTTGTGGGAGTAGGGCACAGCCTCCATTCAAATTCAGAATGAACTTTTGAGTATAATCTTGATGGATACACACAACAAAGTTATTTTCTTAGCTCCTACAGCTTAACTTTTCTTCATGAACTATAGAATGTTTTAAAATCTACAATAAACACATCTACTGTGGTGGTATGGCATTATGTTAATTTGGTTATAAATCTTATGCGAAAATCTTATGCAAAAATAAGAAGTGGGAGGGGGTTGGTCATGAATACTTTGGTTTGTCTTGTTCTCTGCACTGTAGGGTAATGTCTCAATAAGGATTTGAAATTTTTGAAAGGAGCTTTTAAGTACTCACATAGTGCTGGCCCTATTTCACACACAGAAAGGGGCACACAAGACATGCAGATGGCTTTTAATTATGCACTGCTCCTGTTTACACCATTTGGGGCTGGCTTATGGGTCTTTCTCTTCTATCAGAAAGGACCAATTCACAGCATTTGGATCTTCAATGGCTTGCATTTAAGGCACTGCAATTCTTTAAGCTGCCGATACATTGTTAGGGCAATGCTAGAAAGTGGAAATTTCTCTGTTTCATGGGATGTTTTAGAAGGTGTTACTAGAATTGTCTTAGATAAACTGAAGTTGTCTAGGCCAGCTCCTGAACATTGTCCTGCATTGTCTAATTAGAAAACTAAAATGGTTTCTATGAGGATTGTTCCCAGAAGCATTCCAAAATTTAAGATGTTTTTCCATAGCTTCCAAATCAAAACATGTATTTTTGAAGGGACAGAGGTTTTCAAAATTTCCATAACAAGTGAGATACGTTTTGAGTGTTTTGACAAGACTGCCATCACAGATATTACTAGAACTCTATTCAATACATAAAATAGTTTTTTAGCCACATAAAAGTACTGAAAAAATAAATGCAAAATCCCTTAAGAAAAACATGCTCCGCAATTTTAAGGATTTAACAAGATGGAGTTCCTTGAGGGGACTATGACAATTCTCTTTTTGTGGCAATTATTTGCCTTTGTAGTAAAGCCCTGAATTCTCTTTTAGTCACCAACTAAAAATAATGAATTAAGATGTGGTGAGCCATAAAATCTGAAATGTTTAATAAAATATATGTAAGAAATATATTTAAATAATAAACCTTAGCATTTGTCAGAAAAGAAAGTGAGGAGAATGGAGGAAAAATTACTCAATGTTTCTAAGTCCAGGCAACACGACATCTTACTAGAGGTCATGGGAAGAAGTTAACTCATAAAAAAATTCAGAGAAGAGGAAGATTTGAACTCATCTTACAGGTTTTATAGAGCATATGAAAGCCAAAGATCTGGAAGTATGTGGAAAAGATTTATGTAGCATAAAGAATCACATGAATTCTTTATTAGAAAAATGTAAAAGGGCTCTATTGGAATTATTATAACTGCTTAGCTAGTCACTTTTCTCAGCCATTAACCCTCCAAAATGAATGTGAATATTTTACTCTCCTTAGAGCTCTATCCCATCTATGTATAGTATAATCCCTGAAAAACTCGGTGGAGCTGAGACATTCTTTTTTGAGAATCTCAGACTTCGACATCAGGAGGATGGATCCTATTTTTCAAGGTCATAAAAATCTGGCTGAAATCAAGAAAGTAATTTGACTTATCTTCATAAGCTACTTCCTATGCTATTTCATAAGCTACAAATAGAGAATGTGATTCTCTAATTTTCTTTATATTTTTATATTAAATACATTTAAAAGTTTGCTTTTATTTCCCTAGCAAGCATAGCTCATGCTTTACAGATCTAACTTTTATTAAATTATTCTACATTATTTGGCAAAATTTGTTTTTACCTATATTTTAACCTCTGTCATAGTTGAGTAACGTCATACAAATATGGCCATTTTAAGCCTTCATAAGTCAATCCAAATCCTCATTAATTTAAAACAGATTGATAGTTGCCAATAATTATTTTATCTTCTAATCTTGATTGGCCTATATGTTCCTAGATCAGCACTGGTAAGGTAATTTCTCATCTCTCAAAAAGAAAACAGGATTTTTTGCTGCAGTCCAGAAGTCAGTCCTTTGGAGTTGCCTATTAGGGAAACCCGGTAAACATTCAAAGTTGAGAGTCCATTAGGGTCTAAAACAACATTAAGATACCATTTGTACTTGGCATTCTGGCAAAAACAGAAAGATAGTTATTCTAACCAATGTGTTGGAAAACCTGTATTCAAAACAGAAAATAAATGAACCTTAACCATTACTTCACTCCAATAGCAGAGTTCATTTGAGATGAATTATAAATCATATTGGAAAATTAGAATCATCAAGATCCTAAAGAAACCACAGAATGTCTTTGTGACCTAGTGGTAGAAAAAAATTTTTAGAAGATACAAGAAATAACTAAGTATATAATAAAAAATTGATAATTATACTTCATTCTAATCAAAATTTCTGTTTATAAGGCTACCTTTGAGAAGAAAAAATTCACATGTATATCTGATGAAGAACTTGTATCCAACATGTATAAAGAACTACAAATCAGTAATAAATAGAAAATTTATTTTTAAAAAAGACTTAAGCTGTTTATGAAAGATATGTGATTGGCCAATAAGAATATACAAAGAAGCTCAATTTCATTAGTCACGAGGAAAATACAAGTTAATACTTCTGCACGCATTAGAATGACTAAAATCTAAAAGACCGATAAGGTCAAATGTGTGCCAGAATGTGAAGGAGCCAGGACTCTCATGCGTTGCTGGTGGGAGCACACAGTTGCACAAACATTTAGGAAAGCCACATGTCATTTTCATTAAAGTTAAATATGTACCTGCCCTATGACCCAGAAATCCCATTCTTAGGTATTTACCCAAGAGAAATTAAATGAAAACCGTATGTCCACAAAAAGTCCTATTTCTATTAGCTCAAAACTGGAAATAACCCAGATATTTATCAACAAAAGAACGGATTTTTTTAAAGATATTTCTGAATTTTTTTTTTTTTTGGAGATGGTGTCTCACTATGTTGCTGGGGTTGGCCTTGGACTCCTGGGCTCAAGAGATCCTCCTGCTTCAGCCTCCTGAGTTGCTGGGATTACAGGCATCCACCACCATGCTCAGATTTTTTTTTTATGTAGTAACTCATACAACAAAGCACTACTGATATTTACAATATGGATGAATCTCAAAGAAAGAAAGTTAAAAGAAACTAGAAACAAAAAGATGCCTACTTTCATCTAGATGAAATCCAAAAATAGGCAAAATTAGATATCAAAACAGTGGTTGTCTCTGAGGAGTGGTGATAGAGAAAGAGGGCACAAGATAACTTTCAGGGTAATGAAAATGCTCTCTCTATATTTTTTTTTTTGACTAGAACTTACACGGGCGTATACAATTGTGAAAACATATGGAACTGAACATATTAATCTGTGGATTTATTATATGCAAATTATATCTTGAAAACATTTTTACAACCTCAGTATTATAATGTATATATATTCCTAGTGATATTGCAAATTAGTGCAAAAATACTGGTAGTCAGCTTGGTAATAAATTCCAAAAGCCTTAAAAATATGAAAGATCTTTAGCCAGCTAACTCTATGCATAGAAGTTTATTTTAAAGAAATAATCAGAAATCTGCATAGACACACATATGAGTGTTTACAGTGTATATGTGTGTGTGTATACGTATAGAATTTCCATTCCAGTATTGTTTATACAGAAAAACTGAATAGCCAGTCCAGGTTCCTCAAGCCCATAATTCCAGCACTTTGGGAGATTGAGGCAGGAGGATCCTGTAAGGCCAAGAGTTCAAAACCAGCCTGGGCAATACGGCAAGACTCTAGTCTCTACAAAAAGTTTAAAAATTAGTCAGGCATGGTGATGGGCACCTGTAGTTCTAGCTGCTCAGGAAGGTGAAGCAAGAGGATCACTTGAGCCAAGCAGTTCGAGGTTACAGTGAGCTATGATCATGCCACTGCACTGCAGTTTGGGTGAATAAAGTGAAATGCTATCTCTAAAAAAATTTTTTTAATAAAAATTAAAATGGTTAAGATGGTAAATCTTTAAAAATTGGAACAACCCAACAATAGGGGCTTAGTTGAATATTATTTGGCATTAAAAATACTTAATGCCATATAGAAGTATTTTTCAATATGATATTAAACAGAATAATTTTTAAACACATACACTATGAATATTGATTTGGCTGCTTTGACAATAACCATAGTCTAACAAGATGGAAGCTTTGTGTTTCCTCTCTGCAAGGGTAGCTGTGTAGTCTGGCAGGTAGGCAGCTTTGCTCTGCAGGTAATCCAAAGAGATCCAGGTTCTTTCTATCTAGTTGCTCCACCATTTGTAGGGTATGTTTTTCTACATGATTAAGGCAGTCTCACTATCACTATATTTGCATTTCAGCTCAAAGAAAGGATGAAAGGAAAGTGGCAAGTAAAGCTGCTTCCCCTTACGGATGCGAACTGTAAGTTTACGCATTTCTTCTCCTATCTCACCTGTCAGACCATGGTCATGCCAAGCTACCAGGCAGGAGAGGCTCAGAAATGTCTCTAGCTGGGCTACCACATGCCTATCTTAAACTGGAGAGTGAAAAGTTTCAATGCTAAAAGGAAGGAAAAGAGAATGGATGGGCTTGGATGAAAATTTAGGAGACAATAGTAGAGCAGCCTTGCAACAAATGCCACATCATCAATGTTATTGGTAGCACAGAGGATAAAAATGTAAATAAAAGCCCAGATATTGACAATTCGGATTCAAAAAGTGACTTAGTAAAGTTAGACTCTGAATGCGAAGAGGTTTTAGGACTACTTTACCCAATTTAGATATATGTCTTTGTCTATACATATACATATTTCTAGGCTTTTAGGAAGCAACTTACACATTGATTCTAAAATTTATATGGAAATTTGAAGGACTTAGAACAGTCAAAACAATTTTGAAGTACAATGGATTATTTACATTATCTGATTTCAAGACTTCCTATAAAGTTGCAATAATCAAGAATATAGTATAAGAATGAATAGATGAATGTAACATAATATAGAGTTCAGAAATAAACCTGTACATGTAGTGTTAATTGGTTTTCAACAAAGATACCCAAATATCAATGGAGAAAGGAAAGTTTAAAATAGATTGATCTGAAACAACCAGAAAAAAAAACTATGAAAACATGAACCTCAATCTCTACCTCACCTCATACACAAAAATTAATTAGCAATGTGTGATAAACCTAAATGTATAAGTTAAAACCCTAAGTTTTCCAGAAGAAAATTTAGAACACCTTTACAACCTTAGACAAAAGATTTAAGTAGATGTGTGAATGGCCAATAAGCGCACGTAAAGGTGCTCAGCAGAGAAATGCATTAAAACTGCAATTAGATACTTCTTCACACATAGGAGAATAGCTTAAAAAAGAAAAACCCTCACAACACCAAATGTTCACAAAGAAATGAAGCAACATACATTAAACAATACTAGTGAAAGTATAAAATGGTTCAATTACTTTGTAAAACTGTTTAGCAGTTTATTATAACATTAAACATAGACTCACTCCATGGCCTAGCAATTGTACTCCTAAGTATTTCTCTTCCCCCAAGAGAAGTGAAAAATATGACCACAAAAAATCTTGTAAAAGAATGTTCATAACAGCTTTACTCGTGACAGTCAAAAACAACAAAAAGAGTATTAGCAATGGAAAGAAAAACAAATTCGAGTTTATTCAAAAATTGATTTTTTTTTCTATTAGCAGCTACTCAGCAATAAAGGGAGAGAAGATATGGGAATCAAAAGTAGAGTATTAACTACTGATATAACAATGACATAAATGGGTTCTCAGAAACAGTGTCTTCAATAGAAGAAGCCAGATGCAAAGGAGCCCACACTGAATTATTTCATTTACATGAAGTTCAAGAACAAAGAAAACTGATCTACAGTGAGAGAAATCTGAACAGTGTAGTCCGTGGAGGTGGAGACTCACTGGAATAGAGCAAGAGGAAACTTTCTAGGAGGATGGAGATATTCTTGATTGAGAGCTTGCTAACATGGGTGTATATGTTTCTCAAAACTCATCAAATTGTCCATTTAATATATTTTCCTGTGTGTACATTTTACTTCAATAAAAAATAATACTTTTACTATAGTTTTAATGAAGTGTCGTTTAGAGAGTAAATGAAATTAAATGAATAAATTCAAACCACCTCTTTACCTGGCGGTCAGGTTTTTGCTAACTTTTTACCATTGTAAGTAACACTCCTGTGACTATCCATTGGGGCAAATAATTGTATAGATTATTGGTTAAATTCCCAAAAGAAGAATGCTATTTATTAAAGATTTCATTGGGTTTAACACTTTTGAGGCATATTGCAAAACTTTCTTCCCAAAATAATAATCCAATATATACTTTTACCTACAATGTATAAAAATACTCATTTCCTCCACTTAGCCAACATTAGGTATTGTCATTTTATAAACATTTAAGAAAAATATAAACACCAAACAGCAACAGTAATAGTAATTTCTAAAACTCACACATTTGCTATACCCTAGGCACTGTTCCAAGTAATCTACCTGCATTAACACCCATTTAATACACAAAAAAACCTGATGACATGGGTACTATTCTATCAGTTCACAGTTTATTCCTATGACAGACCCTTAACATCCAGGAGGTATGTTTAAGAATGCGACTGCAACATAGAATTTCTCTCAGAAAAATGGAGTCAGGTATAACGAGGAAAGTTCCACTGATCCCCTTCCAATATATATAGATTTTATAGGGACAGAAATAAATAACCTACAAGGTTATTAACATGGATTCTGTGGCCAAAATAAGCTCTATATCACATGAACCATGGCAAAGGACTATGTTTAATGCATTTCCAGGACCACTCAGAAATATCCAAAAATGGAAATATTAAAGGCACTAATATGAAGGTTTTCTCTCCTTGGCACCTTATTCAACGATGCATTTTTATGCCTCCAATACATGCTTTTTCGATTATCAAATAGTGCCATATGTAACTATAACAAGATTATAAACCATTTACTTGACGACTATGCATGCTTGCTCTTTTAAATCTAATAATTCAGTGCTTCAAGGAAATTTATAATGTACCATCAATTCACTCAGAACAGGTCCTCCAACACAGCATTTGCCTTCATACCTGTTGTGGAGGACAAAGATCTAGACATCCTCATAACGATTACATATGGTCTGTTGCAAGGAGGGAAGTCTTAAGTCAATTCTGCCAAAAAGGGGCCTTTACAAATACTTTTGTGTCCTTGATCATATTTTTCAAATGTGAAGAACTTACATGTTCATGTAAACATTTTAGTCAATTTTTATTTCTGAAAGCACTGTAGATTCACATATCACCCAGTGCATATGGAGTGATTTATTCATATAAGTTTGCCATTAAATTTACACCTTTCTGCACTTGAAAAGTGAAGTATTTTTAAGAGTAGGCAGCTTGTCTACATTTATATACAACTCCATTACATCAAAGATCATTTATTTCAAATAAGTAAATACCCAAAGCCCCTTCATTCCTATCAGGAACAGAAGGACATACATAGACACACATTAGGGGAGAGTGTCCAGTCTGAGCATTAATCCAGGGGATGAGTGGCTAGAAAAATCCACCCGAATTGAAGTGTTTCACTAACTTATTGGTATTCTTAACTGGAGCTAATAATTTTTTTAGGAAAAAACATAAAGGAAATAACACATATACATACTAAATAATTTTTGCTGAACTAATATTTAGGATTCTTGTGTACATATGAAGCACCTGTGTCTTCCATTTTGACCGCCAGATCTTCCTCCCACCAAGAGCTGGTCCACATGCTCCCTGTGGGCATAGCAGTCAGTGTCTGACTGCTGCTCTCTGTAGCCTATGTTCCCGTCCTTGTGACTCCTCCTGTGTGGATTGCAGGAAACTCACACACTCCCATTGCATTTACTCCAAGCCCTTTTATAGTATTATGCAGACCTTCCTGCTCCTGGACTAGCTCTTAGAAGCTCACCATCCCCTTCTCCTCTAATTGCGGATCCTTGCACACGTTTCCCTTTTGCATTTACTAGGCATTGCACTTCACTGCCACTGACCCTTTTAGGTTGAAAGTACTTTGCCTTTCAGTGAACTTCCTCTGGAATGTCCTCTGTCTGTTCAGTCTGAGTATCTTTATAGAATAGAGAGGATTACTTTGTTGTGAAATTTCATCACCAATCAGAATAACATTATGAGAGAAGGAGATGTTTTAGAACAATGTTAATGGCTACCCTCCTAACCCATGGTGTCACCAACTGCTGGCTTTATTATCTCTGCATTTGCTGAGGCAAGGGCTCAGCTAAAAGGTCTCAGATGTGCCAGAAAAGTGACTCTTAAATGGCATTATGTTGGTGTCACACAGCTGAGGAGAGCGGGTAAGAGAGAGCTACGAAACATTTCAGCCACCCCTCCCATATTGGCTCCTCATGGGTATGTTTGCACTGAAATGCCCTCCCCTTTAGATCACTCCATCAGATCCTACCCATCTTCAAGTTCCAGTGAGTCTTAAGAACTTCCCGCCCAGCTCTCACCAGCCAGGCCAGAGGCTCCTTAGGAAATATCTTTGTGGCTATACCCAGCACCTTGGGGTACCTCCTGGTTTATATTCCCATTCCACCAGCTCTGTTTTGGGTCTTTGATTCCCACCACATAACTGATTCTCCCTTTGCCCAGACCCATTAAATGCATGTTGGGTAGTTTTATCCTAGACCATTCATCCCAACCTCAGCCCTGGACTTTTTTACATACGTCCCCAAGCTCCATGTTCTCAGGCTGTGCTTTTAGGAAACCTGACTGGGTCCCTCATAGTCAAGCTTAATTTTACTTTATATAAATAAGAAGGAAACGTGTAAGAGCTAAAACACGTTTGGTGAGGACATATTTGTCCCAACACTGGTCTTTTTTATTTTCTTTTTAATTTTAGTTGACAGATAATAATTGTACATATTTATGGGATACAGAGCAATATTTTGATATGTGTATAAAATGTGTAATGATCAAATTGGAGCAACTAGCATATCTATCATCTCAAACATTTATCATTTCTTTGTATTGTGAATACTCAGAATCTTATAGCTCTCTGTTGTAATATTGATAATATACAATCAACTATTTTTAACTATATTCACCCTACGGTGCTATAGGATGTGAATACATGCCTCCTATCTAGCTATAATTTTGTATTTGTTAACCAGCCTCTCCTCATCCTCCCCTGCCCCCTACCCTTCTCAGCCTCTAATGCCCATAGTTCTACTCTCTACTTCCATGAGCTAAAATAAAGTTGTTACTTCCCACGTATTAGTGAGAACACGCAATATTTATCTTTCTGTCAGCATGAGCCTTTTAACATAGGCTGATCAACCCAAGTTCCATCGTCTGCCATCATTAAAGTAAAAGACAAACACCACCTGACTTTCTCTTTGTTTGATGGCAATTCAGGTTCACAACTTTGAGTCTACCTAGCTGCAAACATTTCATTCTGAATCCTTAGATTTCCATCCCCTCAGCCCTTTAAGTTGGCAACTGTGGCATACTTCTTGGCATAAGAGCTTTGAATTTATCAGACAAGCATTGCTTTGACTCATGCATTTAGTTCCCAAAGTCCTTATCACTTCAGGCTTCAGGATGGATCTTTCTACCCTGGCCTTATCTTTACCTGAGCCAGAGGAAGGGGCTCTGAGTAATTTTTATGTTTTTTTTTTCAATTATCTGTATTATGATAGCTGGTGCAATGTGAGAGTTTTGAATCACTGAACTAAGCCCAGCTTCTTTAAAAAGAAAGTGAAGGCTAGGAAGAGGCAAAATCCCACAGACTTTATATAGGACCATTCCAGAAAGGAACTCAAAACTATTCATGGCTACATATTTCCTATAACATAGCATACAAAATTTATTTCCATTTAAAAACACGTAAAGCATGTCTCAAAGCAGTAAGAATTATGTGCAAATTATATAGTCTGAAATAAAGATAATGATTTACCTAGCTTCCAACTACAGACAGAATATCTGCAACTTAAAAATCTTATTTTTTACCAACTCTCATCAACTCCCCTAATTTTCTCCCACTTTTAAGTTTATTGTATATGTGTACATATATACGTATATATATATATATATATATATATATGTAGTTATGTTACTTTCCAGCAAACACAGAGGTCACCACTTGAAATTCAGCCAACAATTCTAACAACTTTGAACTTACATCTCATTAAAAAAAAATACCAATGCTGTATGCTAGTTCCCTAGGCAACCAAGACTCCACTTCAAAAATGGACTGGATAGTCAAAAGAAAGCATAACACAGATACACTAAATCAAACAAAAAGCAATTTTGCTTCAATTGCTAAAATAGATTTGACCAAGTGTTTTTACGTAGTGGCAGATGGTAGCTGCATTAATATTTATGTTGGACATGGTAAGAGGGGCTTGGAAGAAAAGGACTTTAGATTAGAGATTCATCTTTGGAAATAGGTAAAAATCAACTTAGTGTAGAATGAGCACAGACTCCCAAATCTGAGTTCGAATTAATCTTCTGCCACTCAGCTGTCTTATCTTGGGCAAGTCCTGTGTTCTCTGAACCTCAATGTCCCCATGAGTTAGAACTGAATTATAAGACTATAACGGCAATGAAATGAGAAAATGCTTGTGGATCATAATTATGGCTACCATTTTCCATGTACTCACTCTGGGCTAGGTATGCAGAACAACGTGATGAGGACCTCCACTTGACAAAGTAAGAAAGATTCTGAGAGTTTAACTAATTTGTCCACGGTCTCATGGCTAATAGAAAGCATACATGAAATTCAAACCTAAAGACTATCAGACACCAAAGTGTATGTTCTGGACTTCTCCATGTAGGGCAGACCCTGAATTACAGTAGGCACTCAGTAATGCTTTTTCTTATTAACTAATACTGTAAATGCAAGAGGCTTCCAAGCTGCACAATCCTAATGGAGCCATTCACATCAAAGTCCATCTGAGTGATAAACCCAAAGAAGTCATGTTTCTTCTCTATACACAGTGTCCCTGGGCACTATTTTTCGCGGGTCTCTGTAATCAAGAAGGAAGGGATATAAATAAATTCAAAGGAGGATTTCTATTTCTAAGAAACCTATGATGTTTCCCCACACACACTCCCGGCATCTTCTAAACAGGTTTTGTGTGTTTCAGAAATGCTCTAAATTATATCTCTCACCTCTCTAAGGTAGAATTCAGAACTCCTTCTACTAGTCCGCTTGCATAGGCAGTTTGAGGATAAGCACATATAAGCATGTGACCTGAATTATTTATAAAATCAGACTCTCTTTGATCTCTGTTTTAACTATCTAACATCTACATTTCACTTCAGAGGAGAGAAATGTGGAGCACTACACCAACTCTCCCATGTTTGCTTACCTCATTCCCACATTCAAAGTTTTCACTTTTGCCATCGCTTTGTGACACAGTCTTCTTCCAGGCCAGTTCTCCAGGCCTCACTCTACCACTAAGTAGCCTAATAATATTTTCTAAATACTCTCTTCTTCCCAAAATAACTCTTGTGCCAGCTGTCAGATGAGTGATATTTTTCAGTCTCTACTCATGTGATATATTTTGCATAAGTGGACCACACACAGAACATGCTCAATACATGTTGGTTCCTTTATCGCCTACCTTGAAGACCCTATTTCCTCAGGCACAGGCCATTCAGAATCAGGGACTGGGCCTTATGCTCAGTGTTGCACATCAGCAGGTCCATGTTTGTTGATACTGATGATGATTTGGTGGCGATGACGGTAGGGACCCAAAAACACAATGATAAGCCATTGATTTTAAAAGGTGCCCATAACCACCTATGCCTAAAAGCTGCATTTCATTTTACAAGTGTTCCCATAGAGAAGAAAAATGGAGATTAAATGAACAACTTTTGTTAATCCCCTTTTTCCTTTAATAGCAGTTTGATTTTTAATGTCATCCTTCAAGTAGCAGAGTCTACCTTCTATCTTGAACTATTTTCCTTAGTTCAATTATCTCTTTTGTTTCATTAAAATCCTCAACTGGGCATTCCCAAAGGCTCTCAGCAACGTAAATTAGTTCCTATGGGCTCAGCGTAATCATCTGGTAATAGTGCAGTAGTAAGAATATGACCTGCCCTGAGTATCAGGAGTTGCCCATGCTCAACCTAGTTGTAACCATTATTCATACAGATACATCCTTCAGCAGAGCCTTAACTCCTTCTACTCTGTCAGAGGCCTTAATGACTTAATGATTCTTAAAGCATGTGACATCATGAACCCAGATTACCAATCTCTCACCCCCATAAATCCTCTCCAAGTCAGCCAGCTAACCTATAAACACTAACTAACCTCTCCCATCTGTGTATGGGCATTTGCCTCTGCAGCATCCACCCATTCATCCCTTCTTTGGAATATCAGCAAAACTCCCCTTTTCTGTCATTCCTCCAGCTCTGGCACTCATTAATAGAATGACCTTATATAACTACTAAACATTAATTTCTTTATCTGAAATATGCAATATGAGGGCAACAGAACCTACTACTTCAGAGTTGAATGAGATAAGACATGTAAAGTACCTGGCACAGTGCCTGATACACACAAAGCTCAATACAAACAGGTTTCCTTCCCTTCCCTTTCCCCTTCCCCTTCTCCTCCAGCCCCTAATTGTCTTGCCTTTCCCTGAACTTCTCTAATATATAATTTTATTTCTTCTTCCACTCTTCCAGATTCTTGTATGCTCTATTTAATTCATTCATTCAATTATTTTAATAATCATTGAATTTGTCAAAAACTGTTCTATAAGGTTGGAATATATGTGCAAAATACACTCAAAGCCTGACCTAACAAATACATAGTATATTAGGAGCAGAAGTATTCAAAATTAAACATGACACCACATGTACTCTCTTCTTAAACAAGTAATATATAAAAGACAGAATGACAAACTGCTACAGAATATCAATAAAAGCTTCAACAAAAAGATATTTAAGTTGCATATTAAATAATTAGTAGGACTTCATGATGAGATATGGCAAAAATTAAAAAGTAACAAGGAGAAGAAGGAAATTTTGTCTTCAAGAAATAACTCAACATAGAAAAAATATCTGTAGGCATATACAGGCTTGTTGCATTTTTAACTATGATTATCAAGACCATAGTTTTAAGCAAAAAGCAAGACACAAATACAAAGAAAATTAAAGAACTAGTAGTAAAATATTTAGAAACTCTAGACTGTGAAGCTGCAATTTCTAGAAAAGCAAAATAAATGAACAAAAATCTAATTATCAAAAAATAAAGAATGACTAAATTACTAGTGACTAGCCAAATCAAAGTATTATATAGACTTTAATAATGGCAATAATAAAGAAAATGTAATGTCATTGCATATCTTAAAAATAGTATAAAATTGATGATTTTGATTATAATATGTGAACAAAGACTTTAAAGAATAAATATATAATAAAATGGCTGGTGTGTTAATGGTAATTGCTTTGTTTAATAAAAATTATTTTAAATTCTTTCACAATAAATTACCATTATTAAAAAGGGATAAGGTGTTTAAATTCAGGAAATTCTTTTATGTTTACAAAATTGCTTTAGATCGCTTTACAGCTAAATTTATAACAACCATTTTATTTTCACTAAAAACAACAAACTGGATGCAATACTTAAGCAAAAATGCAGTCCTTAAGCAAATATTCCAACAATGTTAAGTTACACTGGGTCCTGGGTACCTCCTCCCTCACTTTCCACACCTCAGAAACTCAAGTTACTCCCTACCAAAGTAGTTGTGAGTTTTTGCACTCAGCATATGTCATAATTTATGTTCATAGCATGGGCCATTGAAGCTACCTCAATGAGAATATATTTATTTGGAGACAAAATGGATTCTCCTGATTCTTGCCTTCTCAAGACAATAAGATAAGATCATCGACAGAAAACATGCTAGCTATGTAAACATGAGATTACTTGCCAATCTATTGTGGAGCCTGAAAAGAAAACGGAAGATCAAAGGTTAAGAAAAGGGAATATATTAATTCCTTGTGTTTTTTTTTATTTTTACTTCCTAATGTTTAAAATCGCGAATGCTTTAGGGTTTGATTTTTAATATGCCTAAATGATCCAATTTCGAGTTACTTAATAACTGGTTGTTATGGAAATTCACTTTTTCAAATTACAAGATTAAAGTACATATTTTAAGAAAATATTAAAATAAGTAGGAGTTATAAGAATGTCACACATACAATTTTAAATTAGCAAACTGAACTGATTTGTATTGTTACTGTCTTTAAAGTCTAATAGATATGCATATGTATTTTATTAAATTTTTAATAAATGTGACAAACTGTACTACAAGCAGTAAAATAATAATTTCCTTCAATATTCGGGATTTTTAAAAATTGTGTTGAGTACCATAGTTTCTCTTTCACTGAAATTATTAATCTTGAAAGGTCAGCTATAAATATCTTTTCTTAATATCTTCGTGACTGGATAAAACTGAACATCTGCCTAATGAGCACAGTGCTTGTCGGCTTTGATTTTCTTTCTGTGGCTATAGGTGATCAGCAACTCAAAATACATTTCCTAGAACTACTCAGGAAGAGGAGCCCAAACTTTTGGAGGTGCCTGCTAGTATAGGAAGCAAAGATGAAGGACAGTGAATTTTCTGGAACTACAGAGATGCTCAGAGGATCAGGAGGTGGAACAAGCCTCTGATACATACATAAATAAATTACACTTTAGCAGCACATTGTTGTTTATTAAGCAAATTACACACATATCCTCCTCTTTATAGATGATCAACAATCTCAGACAGTCCAGTAACATGATCATGGTCACTCAGCTACTGGAGAGCCTGGAGAAGGAATTTTCCCACTCCAAACCCCCAGCTCGTACAAGCAGATCATCATCATATAAGCTCTCAGGGTTTGGAGTTAGGCAAAACTATTGTACTTGAGTTCAGATTCTGCGACTCTCCAGTCTTGGGCAATCCACTTAAGAGCTCTGTGGCTCAGCTTCCTCATCTGTAAAACAGATATTATAGGAGCACAGGTTGCAAAGGTTGTGAGCATGAAAAAATGCACATGAAGCTCTTAGCACACATGCAGCCCTGGGGTCATCCTAATTATATTTGTTGCAATTGCAACTGCTGTTATTGTCATTCCCCAGATGCAGCTCCCAGAACTGTTCTTGCAGAAGGCAGCGGAGTATGATGGTTAGGAATGTCGGGCATGCAAGCTAAGCTTATCTAGGTTCAAATCCTAGTACTTCCAAGTAAAAGTCATGTGACTCTAGACAAGTTATTTAGCCCTCTATTATCTCAATTTCCTCCCCTTATGAAGGCAGTGATAATAAAACCTCTCTATTTGGCTGTCAGGAGGACTAAATAAGTCACACATGAAATAAAATGTGGCTAGTATGTAGAAAGCACTTAATAAATATTGATTTTAATTATTGTCATTATGATTTTATTACTTTTCTGCCCTCAAGTTCCTGACAATAAATCTATATTGCAAGAGCTGAACATCGATTATGTGTAGATTCTGGCAATACATATAAAGCAATGCTTCCTGCCCTGGGTAGGGTCAGTTACAGTCTATTTTACTAGCTAGGACATAAATCTATAGCTAACAATACAGTGTGTCATATTCTAAATGCCAGTGGAGGGTAAAGACAACAGGTGAGACTAGAGCTCAGAGGAAGGAATCAGTTTGAAAATGTTAGTTTTCCCTCTTTGAGAGCAAATTTGTTATTTTATGGCTGAAAAAAAAGAAAAAGGTGAGAAAAAGGAGGTGAGATGTGGTTCCAGGACTTTGGAATTTCGTAGACAGGTAAAATGTGATTAAAAATCAAGGGAATGAAATAGGGCTTTCTGAGACATTTTATTCTCTCAGAAGGAGACATTAAGAAAATTACCTACCCTCTACTCACACTACAACTTTTAAAAAGAAAGGATATTTTAATGCCAATAAAAGGTGGCAAGACATAATTGCAGAATAAAAAAAAAGAATTCTTATCGAAAAGGAAACTAATGATTGTAAAAGAGAGAAAGTGTGTGTGACTGTGTGTGTGTGCACGCATATACTGTGCAGATGTATATGTAAATTCATATGCACATATAACACTGTCCCTTTGTTTCTAATTTGTCTTCAGACTAGTGAAAACTTCATCAAAGCCTTCTGTAGGACAAATTCACTGACCAGCATTTGGCAATCGCTGGAGTAAAGTGCACTGCAGAAAATAACAGGTTTAGACCAGACCTGCACTCACAGAGCAAAGTAAGAATTGGAATTCATCAGATAGTTTTAATAAAAATTTTTGTTTGGCTTCAATTACTGCAATGACTGCTTTCTCAGCCAGCCATCCCCACATTCTGCTTTTGTTTCTGGCTTCTATTTGCTGGAAATGAAAACTTTTTTAGACTTAGCACAGTAACAATGCCAGCCCAGGGGAAGGTGAGCCACAGTGGGTTAAACTGAAAATTATAAGCTGAGCCAGTAAATTGAGATGAATTGTTAGTGTTCCTAGAAAGAACAGCTCAGTTTTCCAGATTTCCTGAGGAAGGAGCTGCACAAAGTGGTTTATTTGATTTTGCAGATGGAAGCAGGTAGCACAAATCTAGCAGGAAACAGAACCCTCAAGAGAATATTCAAGGAATGTTCAAAAGGAAGCATTTTAGAAAATTTTTTAAATAACTACTTCATGCAAAGTTGGAGATATAATGTGGAGGAAATAGCACAGACTTTTAATCACTACACTACCACTTACTAGTGGCATCTTGGGCAAATTTCTGTACCTCTCTGAGCCTCAGTTTTTTTATCTACAAAATAGGGGTAGTGATAATATAAATTTTGTAGGGTTAAAAATTAAATTATAACTAATTACTATATATATATAAATTCTCTGGTTATTATTAGGTATTGCAAAAGGATAGCCATTATGTTAGAAGTTTCACTCAAATGATGACCACAAAGGTTATTATTCATCCAGTGTATTGGGCACTTGAAGGGTCAAGCAAGTCGTTGAATCCAAGGTCCCCAAAATGCAGTGGCAGAGACACAAGGAGCAGAAATATGGCACAAAATTTTTGACTGATTCTACAGTTAAAACAAAAATGGCACCATAGCATGACCATGGACAGAGCAATCAAATGCCTAGAGGAGGACCCCAGGTAAAACAAAGTTCAAGGTTATATTTGCCAGAGAAGGAATGGTATTTCAAGCTAGGAGAACTGCAAATGCAAAGGCATGGAAATATGAAACATTAGATATGTTTAGAGAACGATAAGTAATCATTATCTAGAAATCATCAGACATTTAATTTGTCCCAAGGCTGGCCCGGCTACCATGACCATCGAGAGCCCAATTTGCCAGAAGCAGGGACCAACACTGAGCCCTCAATATGGCACCATTCCTCGGGGTGATCAGCCAGCTTCTTGGTGGCAGAGTGATTATATTGAACCTCTTCCACCGTGGAAAGGGCAGCAGTTTGTTCTCACCGGAACAGACACTTACTCTGGATATGGGTTTGCCTACCATGCACACAACGCTTCTGCCAAGACTACCATCCATGGACTCATGGAATACCTTATCCACCATCATGGTATTCCACACCGCATTGCCTCTGACCAAGGCATTCACTTTAAAGCTAAAGAAGTGCAGCCGTGGGCTCATGCTCAAGGAATTCACTGGTTTTACCATGTTCCCTATCATTCTGAAGCAGCTGGATTGATAGAACAATGGAATGGCCTTTTGAAGTCACAATTACAACACCAACTATACTTTGCAGGGCTTGGGCAAGGTTCTCCAGAAGGCTTTGTATGCCCTGAATTGGCATCCAATATATGGTACTGTTTCTCCCATAGCCAGTATTGAGGGAATCGAGGGATGGAAATGGCACCACTCACCAACACCCCAAGTGAACCACTAGCAACATTTTTGCCTCCTGTTCCCTTGACATTATGTTCTGCTGGCCTAGACATCCTAGTTCCAGAGGTAGGAATGCTGCCACCAAGAGACACAATAAAGATTCCATTAAACTGGAAGTTAAGATTGCCACTTGGTCACTTTGGGATTCTCCTACCTCTAAGTCAACAAGCTAAGAAGGGAGTTACAGTGTGGGCTAGGGTGACTGACCCAAACTATCAAGACAAAATCAGTCTACTATTCCACAATGGAAGTAAGGAAGAGTATGCAGGGAACACAGGAGATCCCCTAGGGTGTTCCTTAGTATTACCATACCCTGTGATTAAGGTCAATGGGAAACTACAACAACCCAATCCAGGCAGGACTACAAATGGCCCAAACCCTTAAGGAATGAGGGTTTGGGTCACTCCACCAGGATGAAAACCATGACCCACTGGGGTGCTTGCAGAAGGCAAAGGGAATATGGAATGGGTAGTAGAAAGGTAGTCATTAATACCAGCTGCAACTAAGCGACCAGTTGCAGAAACGAGGACTGTAATTGTCATCAATATTTCTTCCTTATTTTGTTAAGAATATGTTTGTGCATGTATACACTTGTACTAAGACAATATCTTCATTTTATTTCCCTTCTTTTTCTTTTATCATGTGACAAGATTTATTGACTTCATATCAGCATTTAAGTGTTGTTAACTATGTAATAGCATTTAGGTTAAAGATTAGCACACTTCCAGTTGTCCAATTATGTTAGGCATAATTATGACCTTATTATTGTCTGTATTTGGAAATTATGTATGATTCTAGGAGATGTGGATGGGTTCGAGTTGACAAGGGGTGGACTTGTGATGGTTAGTGTTGAGTGTTGACTGCATCAAAGGATGCAAAGTACTGTCTTTGGGTATGTCTGTGGGGGTGTTGCCAAAGGAAATTAACATTTGAATCAGTGGACTGGGGGAGGCAGACCCACTCTCAATCTGGGTGAGCACCATCTAATCAGCTTCCAGCACAGCTAGAATAAAGCAGGCAGAAGAAGGTGGAAGGAGCCTACTTCCTGAGTATTCTGCCCTTCATCTTTCTCCAGTGCTGGATGCCTCCCAGCCTTAAACATCAGACTCCAAATTCTTCAGCTTTCGGAGTCTTGAGTTTACACCCGTGGATTGCCAGGGGCTCTTGAGCCTTTGGCCACAGACTGAAGGCTGCACTGTTGCCTTCCCTACTTCTGAGGTTTTGGTACTCCACCTGGCTTCCTTGCTCCTCAGCTTGTAGATGACCTGTTGTGGGACTTCATCTTGTGATCGTGTGAATCAATAGTCCTGATAAACTCCCCTTTATGTATATATCCATCCTATTAGTTCTGTCCCTCTAGAGAACCCTGAGTAATGCACCAAAGAATGCTCATTCCCTCTCACCATGCTGCTGAGATGAGCCTTAGAGGAGCAAGATAGGATCATGACTTTAGAGCTATCACAGACTCTAAAAGCACATTCATTTTTCTAGATTGAGAAATTTCGGTCCTTGAAAATTGGAACTCTGACTTACTCACCTATGTAGTTACATCAGTTAGGACTGAAAACCCAACCCAAACAGGCTTGAGCAGAAAAAGGCTTTTTACAGAACTTAAAAAGTCCAAAGGTAAACTGACTCTGAGGTGTGGCTGGAGGTAGGTGCTCAAAAGTTACCAGCAGGTCGTTTCATTTTTTCTTCTTATCTGCCACTGCCTTCTGCTCTTCTGGCTTTCATCCAAAACTCCATGTGATGCTAAGCAGCTTTAGCTCTATCAATTCCCAAAACTGAGCCCAGAAAAAATAAAATGATATATTTCCTACACCTCTTCCCCAAAGCTTAGCATCCCTTTGGAGGGATCCTTGTTAGTCACTTGCCCATTCTGAACTCAGCACTGGGACCTGACGATGCAGATGAGATTGTCTTAAACCTGGAGGATAAGATATACCTTCTGAAACTATGAAACGAATCCCATCCAGTCCACACAGACAAAAGATGGGGAAGGCATGGTTCCCCAAATTTAACTTGGGGTTTATTGCTGAAAGAAGGGGCAAGAGATGCTATTGAGACAAACACCTAATTAGCCCCATGTCTGCTGCTTAATTTCTTCTCTCTCAGACAAGTCAACTCTTTGGGTTTCTGTTCCCTGCATTTGGGTAGCCATCTCACACACATCCGCCACATCACCAGGCAGAACTGAAGATCAGAAAAAAATCAAAGCCAGCCAGGGACAGTGGCTCACACCTGTAATCCCAGCATTTTGGGAGGCTGAGGCAGGCAGATCACTTGAGGTCAGGAGTTTGAGAACAGCCTGGCCAACATGGTGAAACCCTATCTCTACTAAAAATACAAAAATTAGCCAGGGTGGTGGCACACACCTGTCATCCCAGCTACATAGGAGGCTGAGGCAGAAGAATTGCTGGAACCTAGGAGATGGAGGTTGCAGTGAGCCGAGATCATGCCACTGCACTCCAGCCTAAGCAACAGAGCAAGACCCTGTCTAAATTAAAAAAAAAAAAAAAAAAAGAATCAAAGCTCTCTTCTACGTGGTTAAAAAAGTACGTAAAATAAAAACATAAAATGTAAAGGTACATTTGCACAGCCACACACAGCCCTATGGTATAAGTGTGGGAATTTTGCAAAAGTACTTGGGACTGTAAGTAAACAAAATTACTCACCTAGTCTTCACAGTCATGAGTCAGCCTTCACACACCAAATAAAAATATTATTTTATTTAGGTGTAACCCACAGACAAAATACATAAGACTTTAAACAGGAAAGGCCTACAAGCATAGCAGTTTTTCACAGGGAAAAGCTCTTATTTCTAAATGTTATCTATTTCAGAAGGAATTTAACCGCTTATGGGAGACAGGAAACACTCCTTAAAAAGAAAAAAGAAATCTTTGGAGAGACAGGGAGTAGTCTTCCAGGCAACGCCCAGCCTTGAGCACATGTCTTTTCCTGCTCCAAGCCAGAGTGGACTATAACTCACCTTCCCACTTCAGCAAAGCACAAAGTGTTCACAAGCAATCACAGGCAAAAGGCATTATTTGGAGCATCTTCTCTCTTTATCATTTCCTGCATGGCTTATATTTGTGTAATAGCAAGTGGGAACAGAAATAAGCTAACACAATAAGCAGATAGTAGTTGAATTTTAACTGGTGGTGAAAAGTTGACCTCTAACCAACTGAACTTGCTCTACTCTAAGAAAAAAAAAATCTGACACCAATAAGCAAATAGTCCAGTGAAGGATGTGATTCAACATGAAAGTAAAAGGACAATTTAAAAAGAAAACCTCAAATAATCCCTATCTGGCTCAGGTCACAGAACCTCTACCAGCCCCTTTCAAAAGTAAACTGCTTGAAGACAAGAACTACACCTTAGTTATCCCTGCATTCACAATAGTTGACACAGTGCAGCTTCTATCACATAATAAGTGTTCAATAAATATTTTTTAAAATATATGTAACTTAAATGAGCAGGTTGAAATAAAATAGCAGACACTGTATTACCCTCTCTGATAAAGTCATTGTCTACCAACAAGCACTCTGAAGATAGTTTAAAACCAGAACAAGACCCTTATTCTGGTTCTATCAATTGATCAATCTGTCTATCTGCCTATCTATCTATCTGTCTATCTATCTACGTATCTATCATCTATCTTTGTAGTATTTGCAGTGTTCTGGGTATATAAATATGAGTTTAGTAAAATAGAGTTAACTCCTTGCTGTCCATTCCATATTTCTCAACCAAACTTTTCTCTTTCAAAGTACTGAGCTAAATGGAGTCCTTTATTGTTAAGAGATATACTAAATCCATATTTTTAATTAAGGCCCTATTACTTTGAGCAGAAATCATAAGCAGTCTTCCTAACCAAATTATATACAAATTAGGACTCCTGCTATTTGTGTGAGCAACATCTTGCAAGACTTGCCAAATAGTTACAGTACATTAGGATGAATTATAAAGCCAGCCACCCAACCCAAACATTCTAGAAAGCATCACTTCTTTCTAACTCTGTGTGTGTGTGTGTGTTGTCTCCCTAAGAACGTGAGCTCTAAACCCCAAAACACTCAGTGTTCCATATGCCTCTGTTTCAGATTCCACCGAGACACTAACCACCTCGGGTTTAGAGGGTTTCAGCATGTGGAAGTAAACTACATGTGACATTCACGTGGCTTTCATATTATTAAATATTAAACTATTTTAATAACTATTATTAATATACTATTAATAATAAAAACATGTGGAAGTAAACCACAAGCAACATTCATGTGGCCTTTTGACTTAGAGGCTAAGAGCCAAAATCCAGAATCAGTTTGATAGTTTTTCAGCCATTGCATCAGCCTCTGGCATCTGAATAAAACAGTAGAGGCTGCATCACGAGACACGTGTCTATTGTCAAGCTGTTTCTGCTCCTCCAGAACCTTAGTACCCAGACTGATAAATATAATGGGCAGTATAGAGTCACTGAGGCAGGCGACAACTCGTCCAACAGCAAAATACAACCACCATCTCTAAGGGAGCAGCTCAATCATGTGAACGCCCGTGTCACTTCCAGCCATGCATCACCAAGCTTCTGGTTCTAAACTTGTCAAGGCCACCAGCTTGATCTGGCAGGATCTGGAATCTGGTCCTGGCACTGCTCATATTAAATGGATTTTCTTTCAGAAAAAATCTTTGGAGAGACAGGGAGTAGTCTTCCAGGCAACACCCAGCCTTGAGCATATTAGGATGAATTCTAAAGCCAGATTACTGAAGGAAAATCCATTTAATATTCTGTCCACTAAATTTCCTCCTCTGTTAAACAAAGAGATTGGAATGATGATCTCTAAAGTCATTTAGCTCAAACCTGACCTCATGGCTTGTAAATGTTGGGTTGATGTGAAAGCTGAAAGGTGATTTGTTTAAAACAAGGAAACTTTTTGACTGGGATGAAGCTATGAATCTTCATAATAACTAAGATTCACTGGGTGCTTACTATGTATCAGGCATTTTTCTAAACACTTTACACATTTTGACTTCTTTAATTTTCAGAGCCCGTATGAGGTGCATACTACTGTTATCCCTATTTCACAAGTGAGGAAACTGAGACAGAAATATTAAGCAACTTGCACAAGGTCATGCAGCTGATGGGCCTGGGATTTAAACCCCAGAAAACTGACTCCAGAGCTTAGACTCCCAAATACTATACAGTCTTTTAAGCTTCCACTCTTGTCATTACTATTCCCTTGGGCTGGAAAGCTCTACCTACCTCCTTCATTCTGACATTTCCAGAAATATTTACTGAATGTTCCAGGAACTGTGCCTGAAGGTGGGATTACAACAGAGAGAAGAAAAACAAAGACCCTTCTCTCACAAGCTGACTTCTAGTGATGAATGCAGATGAGAGAGCATGTACACACTACATTGGATACAATACAGATTTATAATTGTTATTTTTATTACATCATGCCATTATTGGTTATTGGTTATAATTATTACTGGTATTCATATACTATACCATAAGAGTAAATAAAGGAGATAGACTTGGGTCGTCAGGAAAAGCTAAGGGACTTCTCACGTGACAGGTGGAGGATGAATATTTAGCCAGACAGGGATAGCTCTGGTGAATGCCCCAGGGTAAGACAGAGCATGGAAGAGTC
This sequence comes from Cacajao melanocephalus, assembly GCA_963573385.1. Taxonomy (NCBI): domain Eukaryota; kingdom Metazoa; phylum Chordata; class Mammalia; order Primates; family Pitheciidae; genus Cacajao; species Cacajao melanocephalus. The sequence goes on from CAUYLG010074877.1 coordinate 87,923, forward strand.
AAGGAACTGAAGGAAATTGAGTGAGGCTCAGCCAGAGAAAGCCAGGGAAGAAAGTGATGAGAGAAGTTAGCAGAAGCCATTTATAATAACAATATTCAGAAGTTCAGACCAAGGCAGAATCACATTAAAGTTAATGAAGCTTCAGTTTCAAAGCCCTACTTCCATGGAACTCTTCCAAGGCCCTGAGAGGGGCCCTAGCAAGGTGTTCACAAAGTCTCATATTTTTGAAATTTTAGAAAAGGAAAATACTTTCAATATAAGTGGTAAAGACAGCTGTCCATTCAACTCTGACTTCCTCCTTCAAACCTCCTCTAGTGTCAGCTTGTGGTGAAGTGGCTAGGGCATATTTTGAGATCTAGCTAAGGGATGTCAAGTTGGCTATACATTTAGTTTGGGTTTGGTGTTTATCAAAATTTCCAAGTCTGTGAATTTATTGCAAGACACCTCAATGTAAGAAAGACTTTTTTCTTTTTTTTTTTTTTTGATGAGAATGACACGTTTGATAAAGTTCAAATGCACAACATTTATTGCCACTTAGAAAAATATTTATATAAAACAAGTGAGGAATTACAGACTCTTCACTTGGGTACATATGAAGGCTACCATTTCTTATCACATTTAAATTATTTTTTAAATAACTGGTAAATTTCAAATTAAAATCATTAAGTATGAAATAAGAGCAATAAAGATGAGGAATGAAATCGACCAATTATTCTGATATTGGAAAGCAGATTGTGACAAGAAGCTTTCAGATCATACCAAATGAAATGATTAAGAGGAAGAAATAAATTTTGAATACAAGTAATGAATAGGCTCTTAGATATTTCATTAATCTAATTAATAAAGAAGAGTAAATGATATGAGCACATTGAGAAAAGGCTTAAATTTATTGCTGATTTGACATGAAATTCTCATGTCAACAAAGATAACCATTAACTCTTAATATTCCACTGCAAAGGAGTTACCAGTGACATATTACTTAATGCATGTCACTAATTCTGCCAACATTGAAGATTCATTACTGTACACACACACACAAAAATCTGAAATGCTCTGAAATCTTACAACTCATATTTGGAAGAAGTTTAATAAAGCCCAAATTTGACAACAATCTGAAATAATTACACAGCATATAAATAATGAGTTGTGAACCTAAAACTTTTCTTTAAAAAAATCAATCGTGTTAAAAAATCATATTTTGATTACCATGTAAAAGAAAAGATTGAATTATCAACCTACATCCCACCTATTATAGAAAATGTTATAAATCATTGTCATATGAAAACATAATCAAAAAGTATGCAGTTTAAAAAGGAAGAAAAAAGTATCCTAGTGGTGTGGCATATAGGTAAATAATAAAAATAAAATATTATTATTCTTGATTTGGAGATACTTGTGGTATTTGTCAGAATTTTTAATTGTTAATTGTTGTGTTTTCTTTTTTCATTCTTAAATACTTCTGTTCCTGATTTTTAAGTGATAATTTTGTGTCATTTTTCTTAAAGAAGGCCCCCCAAATTGTATAAATACTGAAATATGCGCTTGTGTTTGGACATTATTCTAAGACATCGTCTTCCTCTTCTCCCTAGTCTATTCACCTTTTGGTACGTAGTCCCAATACCACCTCTACAACATAGTTCCTTATGGTGATGTGTTTTTTCACTAAGGAAAGTAGGAACTAAAATATTTTAAGTAACTACTCTTTGCTGGACATCATGTTAGGAGCTCTATGACATTACCTTATTTAATTATATGCATTTCTCACAGGCAGAGCAATTGTTTTCCACCATATTTCCCATAAATCAAAAATAAATGCTGGTTGTAATCATTCTTGCTCTCTGTGAATGCTACGGTGCTAATTATATATCCTAACAAGTCCTTCTTAAGTGTGTTAAAGGTAACATTTAACTCTTCAGGTGACCTATTTAAACTTGGTCATACTTCCCCAAAATGCAGTTTCAGGTTTAAAATGCAGCTTCATAGGTTCTTTGTCCAAAAACACAGTCCTTCCACATGTTACAATTGCATGAGCAAATTGTTCACTTCCATCCAAGATAACCACATGCCTGTAATTGCATTTAAACTCCTGGGACTTTGGTCCCCTCGGTTTTCTGTACCTCACTCTGCCTGAATATATTCCCTTGCAGCTCATCATAGTCAGTTCTTAGCATCCCCACTGAGAATGACACTCTAATCCTCAGGGATTACGAAAACACTGCCGCTAGTATTCAGCGTTACATCATTAATCCATCAGGATTTACAAAAGTACAATTTGAAAAATGAGGAAATAATTCTATTGCCCATAATTTAAGATGGTAAAATCAGATTAATTAAGGCTGCCAACATAAGATATAATTAACACAGCCATTGTGTGGAGGGTATTGCAGCACATATGGTATGATATATAAAACCAAACAATGTTTTTTACAATGTGTGAATATAGATATTATAAAGTTAAAGATCAAGTGGAAACCTCATCCTCAGTACCTCCTTAAGCTGCATTTTTAGCATGACCCTGACTGTATCAAATGTCGATTTCATAGATGATGATGAAATTGTCTATTGAAAGAGAAAGTTATAACCAGCGATTTTTACTTTATATGTCAGGTTCTTAATAGTTTCCTAAATAACAAGGAACACTCTTAGTCAGTTGGCATTTTCCAGTGTTTTAATTGCCTGCTGTGATATAATTATTGTGACATTTTGGGATGTTTTTAACATCCTGAATTAAATATTCTGACATCCCACAGAGCACTTTATGAAAACAGTCAAACTGTATTCAAGTCATTAGCAGTCTACAGCTGTCCTTTAATATTAAAATTATTTTCCAACACAAAACACAGATGAAAATTAAAAGTATTTAACAACTTTGAGCTTGGGTTAAATTTGAGTTCTATATTACCCTAATTTGTCAGGTAAGAGAGATCAGGGTGACTCTGAGATTCTTGATTAAACATTATCTGAAGCACCAAGTGAATTAGGGCCACCTCATGATAAAAGATAACAAACAAAATGTACTTATTTCAAAAGTACAATTTGCCCCAGATTACACAGCCACAAATTCTACCTTAGGAATAATCGCCAGAACACTACAGCTCCTTCTTGATTGTCCTGCAAAGCTGACTTGCTCTATTTTATTCACTTATTTATTTATCTGATTATGTGTTTCATATGATACGCTCAAATAAAATCTGATATAATTTAGATAATTGATGTATTTTAAATAATAAACCCTGTAAAATAACTTCCTGTGGCAAGGTCCAAATGAATTCCCAAAGGAAAGGCCTGGCTGGATGGACCAGTGATTAGCATATGGAACACTCACCATCTTCACCTGGATGTCTTATAAGCGTCTCAAATTTAGCAGGTCTGAAACTAAACCTCCTTGATTCCCTTACCTTCTGCTCCCGGGTCTCCTCATCTCAAGAAACAGCAACTCCATGTCTCTAGTTGCTCAAGCTCACCAACCTGATATTATCACTGGTTCCTTTTTTTTTCTCCCACATAAAAATCTAAACCAGTCGGGCGCGGTGACTCACGCCTGTAATCCCAGCACTTTGGGAGGCCGAGGCGGGTGGATCACGAGGTCAGGAGATCAAGACAATCCTGGCTAACACGGTGAAATCCCGTCTCTACTAAAAATACGAAAAGTTAGCCAGGCGTGGTGGCACGTGCTTGTAGTCCCAGCTACTCGGGAGACTGAAGCAGGAGACTCGCTGGAGCCCGGGAGGCGGATGTTGCAGGGCGCCGAGATTGTGCCACTGCACTCTAGCCTGGGCAACAGAGGGAGACTCCATCTGAAAAAAAAAAAAAATCCAAGCCATCAGAAAATCCCATTGGCTCAACCTTCAAAATATATCAAATATTCAACACTTCCCACCACCTCTTCCTCTGCCTCTTAATTCAAGCCACTGCTATATTTTTTACCAATTGACAGTTTCTTGTGGCAAAATATACATCAATTTTTACCATCTTAACCATTCTTAAGTGTATAACTAAGTACATTCACAAAGTGGTACAACCATCACCACCATCAATTTCCAGAACTTTTTTTTTTTTTTGAGACAGAGTCTCACTCCGTCACCAGGCGCCAGGCTGGAGGGCAGTGGCGTGAACTTGGCTCACTGCAACCTCCGCCTCCCGAGTTCAAGCAATTCTCCTGCCTCAGCCTCCCGAGTAGCTGGGACTACAGGCGAGTACCACCATGCCCAGCTAATTTTTTTGTACTTTTAGTAGAGACGGGGTTTCACCATGTTGGCCAGGATGGTCTCGATCTCTTGACCTCGTGATCCGCCCGCCTCGGCTTCCCAAAGTGTTGAGATTATAGGCGTGAGCCACTGCACCCTGCCCAGAACTTTTTCATCATCTGATATGGTTTGGCTGTGTCCCCACCTAAATCTCATCTGGAACTGTAGTTCCCATAATTCCTACATGTCATGGGAGGGACCTCGTTGGAGGTAATTGAATCATGGGGGCAGTAACCCCTATGCTGCTGTTCTCATGACAGTGAATGAGTTCTCATGAGATCTGATAGTTTTATAAGAGGCTTTGCAGCGTTTTGCTTGGCACTTCTCCTTGCTGCCACCATGTGAAGAAGAACATGTTTGCCTTCCCTTCCATTATGATTGTAAGTTTCCTGAGGCCTCCCCAGTCATGCTGAACTGTGAGTCAATTAAACCTCTTTCCTTTACACATTACCCAGTCTCAGGTATGTCTTTATTAGCAGCATAAGAATGGACTAATACATCCTCCTTAACCCATTTAACAGTAACTTCCCATCCCTGACCCCTTCCCACATCCCAACTCTCCAACTTCTGGTAACCTCGATTCTACTTTCTCCTTATAAATCTGACTATTCTAGGTACCTCATATCAGTTGAATCATACAATATTTTGTCTCTTTGTGACCAGCTTATTTCCCTCAGAATAATGTTTTAAAGGTCCATCCATGTTGTTGCATGTGTTAGAATTTCCTTCCATTTTAAGGCTCAGTAATATTCTACTTTATTTCTATACCACATTTTGTTCATTTATTCATCTTTTGGTGGACACATGGGTTGTTTCCACCTTTTGGCTATTGTGAATAATGCCACTATGAACATTGTTGTACAAGTATAAAAGAACTGAGTCCCTGCTTTTAATTCTTTGGGATACATAATACCTAGAAGTAGAATTGATTGATCCTATGTTAATTCACTGTCATGTTTTGATTGAACCATGACACTAGTACTCTATCTGGGCTTCTTGTTTCACCCCTGCAACTCCACAGTCCATTATTCCCATAGCCGTCAGGGTGATCCTTTTAGAACTTAAATCATATCCTGTCATGTTCCTGCTCTAAGCCCTCCAGGGGTGTCCCATGACAGAATAAAATCTAAAGCCTTTCCCATGACCCCCACGGCTCTTCGTGATCTGATCCCTGAATGCGTGTCTGATGGATCCTCCAGACACTCTCAATGCTTGCTCACTCTCCAGTACTACAGACACCCCTCCTGTTCCTCAAACCTCACATGCTCTCTTCTGTCTCAGGACTGACCATTTCCTCAACCTGGATGGCCAGAAAACCACATGGGTCCATCCCTCATTTCTTACAAGTGTCTGCTCAAATGCAACCTTACCAGAGTTCCCTTCTCTGTCTCCCTGTCTAATGTGACCCACAAATGCACATACCCCACACCACCAATTATTCTCTGTCTTCTTAACCACATTATATATTTATTTGTTTATTTATAACTGACTCTTGGAATGTAAGATGTCTAGAATTGATAACTGACTCACTAAAATGTAAAAATTCCTGAGGCTAGAGACATCAAATTGGTTGCTGCTGTGTTCCAAAAGCCTGGATAGATGCTTGGCCCTGATCCGTGCTCAATAACTATTGCTGGGGAGTCTGTGCTCACTGCCCTTCCCTCTGCTGTGATAAAAAGTTCTGGGTTACATGTGAAGGAGCCTGAATATCAGGGATCCTGACCATTTGCAGTCAATAATGACCTCACTGGAAGCTCTGACTTTCCTGATCAGCTCAACTTCTCTTTCTTTGAAGGAGATGGGAGAACAGGGAATAAGGCCATTTTTTTCAATAACTTATTTTTCCTCGTTACAAAAATAACATGTTATATTTCTTCTACAAAATGTAAGGAATCATGATAAGCACAAAGAAGAAATTAAAAATCGTCCATTATACCCTAAGCAAAAGGTTATAATCCTTAATGTTCTCATGCATATCTTTCCAGTCGTTATTCCATTCGTAGTCATTCTTTCTAATAATTGAATAAGGTAAATATTTTTATATCTTGCTTTCTGCACTAAATGCTATGTATCACAAACAGCTTCACCACTAAATGTTCTTCTACGGCATGATTCCCCATGGCTGGTGATACCCATTAGATATAAGTACCATAATTTAATCCTATATATTATTATATATATATTTAAGTAATTTCTAATTTTTCTATATTAGGTGATACCCTTATAGCTAAAACTTCTAGTCTACTATAGGAATTTCCTTATGATCAATTCCTAAATGTAGAATTCGGGAGTCAGCAGAGTTTTAAAGATTTCCCTAGGTACTGTCAATTTCCACTCTCCTGAGCAGGACAGGGAAGGACATATTTTAGAGGTGACTGAAAATTGCTGTTGTCATCCACAGCCACTCAGTGGGATAAGCAGGAGTGGAGCCATAGGGAGGAAGCCTATGTGGGGGGCATGGGAAGAAGCATGGGTAAAGGAGTTAGGTCAGAGGGAATAGGCACTCATGGGACCCAGGTGCCAGTGGGGAGGGGATACTAAAATCAAAACTTATCTTCACAGTCTTTGCCCTGAACTGACCAAGGAAGTAAACAGTAGCACTGTAGGAGTAGCATAAATTTACTTTAAGATTTTTACTACATGAGTTTGCTCTTTTAAAATAATTAATATTAATTTTGATGTGAGCAATACAATGATTACATTTGGTTTTTCAAAAAACCTTGATTTATCACTTTATAACATAGTAATTCAAAGATTGGCTACTGAGTTCAGTTTCTTTCAATATGCGGTTTTAATGGATTTATAGCTGTTTGTTTACAGCTAGAAAATATAGCTCACAAAAGCACAATACACCCAATAGAAAGCAGATGGAACAAAGCATGGTAGCACTACGGATAACAATAGATTCATATTTCAGATTGCTGGAATTGTTTCAAGTGTTTTGGCCACTTCTGGTCAGATTAAACCGTTATTCTAACTGACAGAGAACCTGTTCTAGAAGGAGAGAAGGTGGATCCTTGTTCTTTGTAGCAAAATTACTAAAATTCTCTTTAACATGAAGTTTATCTATAGGAACATTTTTAAGAAACTTGTCCATTTTTTGAAGGTTTGCATTAAAGTCTGGTAACAAGCTGTGAAATTTCTTGCCCAGGCATAAACTGGAACATCCTGCTTTTCACCGGAGGTGAATGAGCTCTCAGGGTCAGGATCACTACTTGGCACCTTCTACTTGGCAAAACTCTCACATTTTTCCTACACCGTACACATTGTTCATGAAAACCTTCATGGACCACAGGAAAGCACCACTCTCAATCCATATATCAAAAGTTGGCAAAGCAAACTGTCTTCTTATTGTTAGAATAAATTAATATCTACAAATTCTAATATTTCCTTTTATTTATTTATTTATTTTTTTTGAAAGAAAGAAAAAGCGAGGAAAGAAAGTGAGACTGAAAGAAAGAAATAAAAAGAATGTACGAGAGAAAGAAAGAGGAAGAAAAAGAGGGAGAGAGAACAGGATTCTTGTTCTACTGCCCAGGCTAGAATGCAGTCTAAAAATTGGTATTAAAAACCTCTATTATGCCAATAATTGTGTTTAACAATGGAGACAGAAAGGAATAAGAGATGAAAATAACAAACAAGCAGCCAACCAATATTTTATTTAAACCTGTGTAATGCTATGCAATTGCTGAGGAGTGATTTATTTCCAATTATGCGGTCACTTTTAAAAGAGGTGTAATATGATACTGAGAA
>CAUYLG010074880.1:0-66890 GCA_963573385.1 Cacajao melanocephalus
TCCATGGTATATATGTGGCACATTTTCTTATCCCTCTCAGGTTTTCTCAATGCTTAGCATTGCCTGGGGCACTGTGAAGGAGAGGAGGCTTGACATCTATCAGAGGTCCCTGCACTCCAGGGGCTACAAATTTAGTAAAGAAGAAAGACACAGGCAAAAGAGCCCAAGGGTAAATTTGAGATTCTTTTAACTTCTAATTCTACCTCCTAACTTTCATTAAGAGGGAGCCAGTCTATCATTGATAGGCATTTGGGTTGGTTCCAGGTCTTTGCTACTGTAAACAGTGCCGTGATGAGAAAACCTGAGAGGGATAGAAGCTTTTCAGGGAAATGGAATAAGACACAGGGAAACTGGTTACACTGAAAAGGAAATATTAGAAATAAAAGAGTAACCTTCATATACTTGGGTACTTTGGATTCACCATGTTCCATGATCTGTCCTCTGTGTCCACCAGAGACAATTACCACTTACTGGGGAACTCCATCATTACGTTTAAAACACATTCTGAAAATGACCAATCATTAAAAAAATGATTATTAATATGGCCATTAAAAATGTGTAACACATATTTAATAGCAAAACTAACTCTGTGGCTTTTGCCCACTCATCCTGTTTCTGCCCACTGGAGACATTCAGTTAAGCTCTCACCTTCCCAAATACCAGACCTCTGGGCTTTGAAGTCAGTGATAAAAGATGATCTCAATCTTCAAGAACACTTTTCCAAATTTTATACAGCCTAAATCATGCTTGATATCTAATACTTTCCCTAATTTTCTACTGGTTCTTACCCTTTCCATCATTATTGAAAATGACATCTTATCATCAACAATGGGGGTAGTTGCTGATGGTGATTAGAAAGCAGGAGTATTTAACGTTTATTGTTTCATAGATTGTGTGCATAATTTCCCTACTGTGGACACTTAACACTCTGCAGTTTGGAACTCCCAGCAGTGTTGAGTGTGTGTGTGCACCACGTTTTGAAGCACCAAGTTCCTGTTTAGATTCATCCTTGTCTTATAGACTGAGTTCTTGCCCAGATGAAAAAAATGCCGGTTTTAAATAATCCACAGTGAGCAAATATGAGGAAACTTGGACTTTCTCAAGACCCCCAATCACAAAGGGAGTCAGCAAAACATCTTAAGAAAAATAAACATTCCAAATTAATGAAACAAAAAAAAAATACACTATGTCAGAAAATGTCATCACAATAACAAGGGGACAAAGGGGAATGCAAGGTAAATTGGTGAAGTGGGTTCGAGACACCCAATTTCCTAAAGAAGGGCAGGGTAGTATAGAGGTTTTAATCATTATAAAGATATTATCCAAAGGGATAAAGAAGAAGAGGAATTGCAACAGCAAAGCCAACTATTTCTTCCCCATGTATACCCATCTTGGGTGATCCACTTCCCACAGTCCTGGCACCCTGCTTGTGCTGGCACTGGAAGCCACTCCTAACTGGTCACACCTGGTTGGACCAAAGGTGGATAAATGACCCCAGACAAAGTAAGCCACCGACTGGGTTGAGCTGATCATTCTCTTTTGTACCTGTTTCTCTCTCTCTCGCGCGCGCGCTCTCTCTCTTTCTTCACCATAATTCCAGCTCTGTGATACATCCACAAAGTTAGGAAGTATTAATCTAACACAGTGCTTGCATTATGAGATCATGAGATATCAGGGTTACAATTTCAACCTTCTGCCTTCTCAACCAAGAAAGTCAGAGACAAGACACTATGATGACCCAGAGTAATAGACTAACTTAAGTTGTTGCTCTTAGTTCCTTACGAAGCTGAACTGTATCTTCAGCTTGAGTGTGTGAGCTGAGCGTTTTTAAATTTGAAAGTGTGTGGTTATTATTTATAAGTTTCTGTTTCTTACAACCAAGAAATCTCTAACAAAAAAGAGGAAGGCAGATCAAAGTAGGTTTGAAATGTCAAAAACATGGGGCAGTAAAGCTGCCCCATGTATCACTTTACCTTAATTCCATGGTGCTTTTCCTTTTTAAGCTTTCCAGCAGACTCCAGAAAAATACTGACCCTTCCTCCTAAGGAGAAGATAGGACATCAACCAGTGAAAGGGAACCTGTCTTGGCAAAATAGTCCTTCTTGCCAGTTCTTAAATCCAGGAAAGCTTTTTGGGTCTGTTCTCACTCAAGAAAGCATTCTGCTCCGTGCAGTAGTAATGAAGGGGAGCAGGTGTGTGAAGATTGTAATTTTGCTCAGTGTAGGAGCAAAGACAAAGGCTGGGAACCTAGTATCACCAGACTTAAGTTCCTACATGCCAGAAGCAGAAGACTTGTATGAAGCACACAGAAATAAGGAGCTAGATTCCAGCACTGTTTTGAAGATTTTATGTTTGCTGGCCAAGAATCATTATCAGTTACTTATTGAGGAAGGCAGAGAGCAGAATTCATTATCTTTCAAGAAATAAATTGTGTATAGTTCTGTTCCACAATGTAGGTTCAGTCTGTCTCCATACATTATTTACTTTCATAGATTTGTGAGTTAAGGACCCCTCCAAGCTGTGACTAAGTACAGGTATTGCTTTGTCTAGGTAGCTGGCTGCAACCACTGCAGTCATTACTGTGAGGCCCATGGGGAGAAGGCTGAGCTCCTTACCATGTACAGCCTTGGTCAAGCTGTTTATGTGGTTGACCATCCAGAAGGGAGGTAGAAACCAAACACGGAGTTCCTTTCCTTTTACTAAACCACAATGGCAAACATGTAGATGGAAATTCATAACTCACTGTGACCTCCGTTTTTCCACAGAATATTTCAGACATACATGGCTATCTTGGCTGTCGTTGTCTTTTAAGCAAAATTACATTGAATGACTGATCGGGTTTCTGGTTGGTTGTCTTGGTGTTGGCCTGCAAATCCCTTGTGGCAGGTGGCACACCACAAGCATGAAAGCACAGGCTCTGGAGCCACAACATCTGGGTTAAACCTCAGCTCTAGCGCTTACTGACCACCTTTTCTGGAGTCACTTGAATTCTCTGGGCCTGTCCCCACATCTGTGAAATGGGACATTATAACTATCTCATGTAAATTATCACGAGGGTTCAGTGAGTTAAAATGTGCAGAGCTTTTAGAACAAGTCAGAGCAAATCTGCCCAGATGTGGAATGCTGGCCTTTCCTTGATTTCCGCAGAATGCAGAACACCTCATGTGCCCAAGGTATTTACATGTCTGTGAGCTTTACCAAAGATCTAGGGACTTAGGGAAAATACAAGGGCAGTGCCACTGCAGAGCCCAGTGATCCTAGGACTCCTTTGTCCTGCTCACTGGCCTCCTGAGGGCCCCAGCTTCATTTCATCTCAGGACTCTTTCTCTTTCCATATCTTTACATATAGGACTGAGACCAAGACTGAAGGGACCTGCCCCTGGGCAGGGGATACCTTTCCATTTTCAGAGGGAAGCCATGGATATTTCTGTGATTCTGAGGAGACACAAGATAGATGCTCCTCTGTCCTTCCTCAGGATGATTGCCAGAAAATCTGCAGGACTCCCAATGTATTAGTCTGTTCTCACGTTGCTAATAAAGACATACCTGAGACTGTAATTTATTAAAAAAAAAAAGTTTAATGGAGTCATATTTCCACTTGGCAGGAGAGGCCTCACACTCATGGCAGAAGGCAAATAAGGAGCCAAGTCATGTCTTACATGATGGCAGGCAAGACCGTGTATGCAAGGGAATTGTCCTTTTATAAAACCATCAGATCTCTTGAGACCTATTCACTATCACCAGAACAGCACGGGAAAGATTCACACCCATGATTCAGTTACATCCCACTGGGTCCCTCTCACAATATGTGGGCATTATGGGAGTTACAATTCAAGATGAGATTTAGGAGACTTAGGTGACAACACTGACAAAAAATATCACCCAGTTAATTTAAATTTGTTTACTTTTTTAGTATAAGCATGTCCCAAATATTGCATGGGGCATACTTATATTAATTTTTTTTACTTCATTAAAATTAAAATTTAATAAAAGCTTCTGTGTTTTTACTTGACAAATTGCCAACCTTATCTCCCAGGTTCTTCTATTTTGCTCTTACCAAGTCATCTGATTATCGCCTCTTTATGACTCTGTCTCCCCACTCTCATGAGGGTGGTGATGGCATCTTATTCATTTTTCACATCCTCAGCATCTATGTAGTCTTCATCACTTACTAGGTTCTGAGTATGTGTTTGCTGTAGAAATGAAACAAGAAGCATCATTTTTTTTTCTCTGTTTCCCACTCCACCTCAGGTACCCAGACTCACACACACATCAATAGCTTTCCAAGCACATGGGTTTTATTTCATTTCTTGAGCAACCGTTTCAATGCTAAGAGCTCTCTGTACCTCCCCTCCATGACCTCATGCCATCTCAACATCTCAGCAAGGTCTTGAAATCGTGAAAGGTCAGAGCTCTCCAATCTGTAGTGATTTGGGTCACCATTTCCTTGAGACTTCCTTTGCCTCTTCTTTGATTAAAGCTGTGTTTGCCTCGCCTCCTGATTTTTTAGCAATTACACTAATTAAGCTAATTTTTCTTTGTTCTCTCGTGCAATTTGCATAAATGGCAAATTTATATATAGTGTCCCTAATTCTTCTATAACTGCTCTGTAATTAACAGGATGCTCAGGCTAAATATAAGTAAGTGCAGAAGGAAAAACAGCCTTCTGCTAAAATACTGATAAAGGCTGGAAGAAAAGAAAGACAGAGGAAAGAAAACAATTTTAAGCCCTGTTCCAAACTCATTATGCCTGATTGGGACACAGTTGGAGGACACTAGCTAAAGGTCAGCCGCTGCATAAGTGTCTCTGAATTCCCTGTATCTGGAGCAATTTCAGGACAGAATTTGGGTCATTTGCTTGCAATTATAATAACATGCAATTTCTCATGGGGGTGGAGCAGTGTGGTATGGCAGTCGGTAGGATTGGGTGTAATGCATGGTTCTACTTCTTACCAGCTGGGTCACCTTCAGCTGAGGAATCACAAAGCAAAACACCTGAGCTCCAGGTACTTTCCTGTCACCACATACTAGAACACTCAGTAGCCCTATTATTCCATTATTTCTCAGATGTGAAAATATACAGTGATGGAGATGTGCTTCAAAGACAGTACTAAATCAAGACATTCTTCTACAAATGTGAATTAAAGTGATGACACGTAGCTATACATTAGTCATCTGTGAATTTGTTTAGAATAGTGATTACAAAAGTGGCCTTTGCCCCAAACTATAAAAATTCTGGAAGAAAACCTAGGAAACGCCATTCTGGACATGTGCTTTGGGAAATAATTTATGACTAAATTCTCAAAAGCAATTGCAACACAAACAAAAATTTTACAAGTGAGACCTCATTTAAACTAATTAAACAAGGGTTTAATATTCTAATATTCAGAATCTATAAGGGACATAACAATTGAACAAGCCAAAACCAAATAATTCCATTTAAAAATTGGGCAAAAGACATGAACAGACACTTCTCAAAAGAAGACATACAAGCAGCCAACAAACATGAAAAAATGCAATCAATCATCAGAAAAATGCAAATCAAAACCAAAGTGATGTTGTCAAGGCTGAGGAGAAAAGGGAATTCTTATGCACTGTTGGTGGAGATGTGAATTAGTTCAGCCACTGTGGAAAGCAGTTTGGAGATTTTTCAAAGAACTTAAAAATAGAACTACCATTCAACCCAGCAATCCTATTACTGGCTGTATATCCAAAAGAAAACAAATAATTCTACCAAAAAGACTTGCATGTTCATTGCAGCACTATTCACAGTAGCAGAGTCATGGAATCAGCCTAGATGCCCATTGATAATGAGTTGGATAAAGAAAATGTGGTACATATATGCCGTAGAATACTTACTCTGCAGCCGTAACAAAGATGTAATAATGTTCTTTCAGCACCATGATTCAGCTGGAGGTCATTATCCTAAATGAACTAAGGCAAGAACGGAAAACCAAATAACATCTGTTCTCACAAGTGGGAGCTAAACATCAAGTACTCACGGACATAAAAATGGCAACAATAGATGACTACTGGAGTAGGGAGGGTGGCAGGGGGCAAAGACTGAAAAATTAACTGATGAGAACTGATATGGTTTGGATTTGAGTTCTCACCCAAATCTCATGCACAATTGGAGGAGGGGCCTGGTGGTAGGTGATTGGATTATGGAGGCAGAGTTCTCCTTTATCTTTCTCATGATAGTAAGTGAGTTCTCATGCCATGTGATGGTATACAAGTGTGTGGAACTTCTTTTGCTCTCTCTCTCTCTTCTTCCACCATGTGAAAAAGGTTCTTGCTTTCCCTCACCTTTCTCCATGATTGTAAGTTTCCTGAGACTTCCCAGTCATGCTTCCTGTTGAGAATATGGAACTATGAGTCAACTAAACCTCTTTTTCTCATAAATTACCTAGTATCAGGTCATTCTTTATAGCAGTGTAAAAATGGGCTAAGACAGAAAATTGGTACTTCAAGTGGGGCACTGCTATAAAGACACTGGAAAATGTAGAAGTGACTTAGGAACTGGGTAGTGAGCAGGGGTTGGAACAGTTTGGAAGAAGATGGGAAGAAGATGGGAAGATGAGGGAAAGTTTGGAACTTAGAGACTTGTTGAATGTTTTTGACCAAAATGCTGATAGTGACATGGATAATGAAGTCCAAGCTGAGGTGGTTTCAGATGAAAATGAGGAACTTACTGGGAACTGGAGCAAAGGTCACACTTGCTATGCTTTCACAAAGAGTCTGGCTGCATTGTCCTCCTGGTCTAGGAATCTGTGGAACTATGAAATTGAGAGAGATGATTTAGGGTATCTAGCAGAAAAATATTTCTAAGCAGCAAAGCATTCATGAGTGGCCTGGCTGCTCCCAACAGCATATAGTCATATGTGTTCACAAAGAGATGATCTGAAATTGGAACTTATGTTTAAAAGGGAAACAGAGCATAAAAGTTTGAAAAATCTGCAACCTGATCACATGGTAGAAAAGAAAAATCCATTTTCTGAGGGGAAATTCAAGCCAGCTGGAGAAATGTACATAAGTAAAGAGAATTTGAATTTTAATAGCCAAGACAATGGGGAAAATGTCTCCAGGTTGTCAGAGACCTTCATGACAGCCCCTCCTGTCACAGGACTGGAGGTCTGGGAGGGAAAAATGATTTTTTGGGTCAGGCCTGGGGCCCAGCTGCTCTGTGCAGCCTGAGGACATGGAGCTGCTCCAGCAGTGGCTAAAAGGGGCCAAGGTACAGCTCAGGCCATTGCTTCAGAGGGTACAAATCCCAAGCCTTGGCAGTTTCCACATGGTGTTTGGCCAGCAAGTGCACAGAAGGCAAGAGATGAAGTTTGGGAAGCTCTGCCTAGATTTCAGAGGATGTATGGAAATGCCTGAATGATCAGGCAGAAGTCTGCTGCAGGGGTAGAGCCCTTATGGAGAACCTCTACTAGGGCAGTGCAGAGGGGAAATGTGGGGTTAGATACCACATAGAGTCCCCACTGGGGCACTGCCTAGTGGAGCTGTGAAAAGAGGGCCACCATCCTCCAGACCCCAGAATGGTAGATTCACTGACAGCTTGCACCATGCACCTCGAAAAGCTGCAGGCACTCAATGCCAGCCTGTGAAAGCAACCATGGAACCTGTACCCTGCAGGAGGGCCACAGGGGCTGAGCTGTCCAAGGTCTTGGGAGCCCATATCTTCTGTTAGCATGCCCAGGATGTGAGACATGGCGTCACAGGAGATTATTTTGGAGCTTTAAGATTTAATGACTGTCCTGCTGAGTTTCAGACTCCCATGGGGC
Organism: Cacajao melanocephalus; assembly: GCA_963573385.1. Lineage (NCBI taxonomy): Eukaryota > Metazoa > Chordata > Mammalia > Primates > Pitheciidae > Cacajao > Cacajao melanocephalus. The sequence goes on from CAUYLG010074880.1 coordinate 7,788, forward strand.
ACTTAGCCCCTTTGTTTTGGCTAATTTCTCCCATTTGGTTTGGGAGCCATTTACCCAATGCTTATACTCTCATTATATCTTAGAACTAACTTGTTTTTTATTTCATAGGCTCATAGGTGGAAGGGACTTACTTTGTCTCATATGAGACTTTGGATTATGGACTTTGAGTTAATGGTGAAATGAGTTCAGATTGGGGAACTGTTGAGAAGGAATAATCGTATTTTGCAGTGTGAGAAGGGCATGAGATTTGAGAGTGGCCAAGGGTGAAATAATATTGTTTAGATTTGATTGTCCCAAATCTCATGTCAAATTGTGAGAGGAGGTTGGTGAGAGGTGATTGATTAATGGGGGTGGATTTCCACCTTGCTGTTCTTGTGTGCTAGTGAGTTCTCATGAGATCTGAGGGTTTAAAAGTGTGTGGCACTTCCCCCTTCACTGTCTCCTTTCTGCCACCACGTGAGGAAGGTACATGCTTCTCCTTTGCCTTCTGCTATGATTGTAAGTTTCCTGAGGCCTCCTAGTCATGCCTCCTGTTAAACCTGTGAAATTGGGAGTCAAGTAAGCCTTTTTTCTTCATAAATTAGGTAGTTATTTACAATAGTGTGAAAAGAGACCAATACAGGTACTATGCTCAGTACCTGGGTGAAGGAATCATTTATACCCCAAACCTCAGCATCACGCAATATATCCAGGTAACACACCTGCACAGGCACTCCCTGAATCTAGAATACAAGTTGAAACAACAATGGTCTTTGGATCTTGGTCTTCATTGTACTTCTGGCTCTATGACCTTGGGAAAATTGCTTAATGTATCTAAGCTCAAGTTCCGTTTTCTGTAAAGTGGGATACAACAGCCTCGTGAGAGTATTTGTAAGATTAAAGAAACAGCATTAAAATGCTTAGCATGGTGCCTGACACCTAGGACCTAGTCGTCAGCACAATTTAACTTTCACGCTTGTTAGGTCACATAATTCAGTCCTCACTGGTTTTAGGTGAACTGATCATATTCAGTTTCGTAGAAGTATATGGGATCCAGACCTAGAATCTTGGGTGGTTCAAACAACAAACTCCAGAAAGACCTGTCCAAGGAGAGACTCTTATCTCTCCCAATCTTAGAGTTATGATCATAATCATTGTTAACAACATCTATGCTTCATTTATATGTCTCTATTCCCAGAAAAGTTTATGGAGAGTCAACTCTGTGCCAGGTACTGTCTCAAACACTGAGTACAAAGACATGAATGACACCTGTAATCCTAGCACTTGGGGAGACCAAGGCAGGTGGATGGATCACTTGAGGCCAGGCATTTGAAATGAGCCTGGCTAACATGATGAAACCCTGTCTCTACCAAAAATACAGAAAAGTTAGCCAGGCATGGTGGTGGGTGCCTGTAATCCCAGCTACCCATGAGGCTGAGGCAGGAGAATCACTTGAACTTGGAAGGTGGAGCCTGTGGTGAGCTGAGATTGTGCCAATGCACTCTAGCCTGGGTGACAGAGCAAGACTCTGTCTCAAAAAAAAAAAAAAAAAAAAAGATGAATGAGGCCCTGTTTTCCAAGTGAGGAGACATATAAATGAGACCCTGTTTCCAAGTGGGGAGACATACAGGTAAAGAAATAATTCCAAAGTATGAGTCAGAGTAATGCTAGTCTCAGGGAAGGTGAGGCCTCTCCACATGGATCAGTGGCCTCCAAAGAAGACTGTGTTTGCCCCATGCCCCATGGTCCACTTCAGTGTTGGGAAATCAGTTAACAGTTTCTGTTCTTCCTTTTTTTTTTATCTGCGCCATTTAAAACTTATGTTTTGGTGTATATTTTATATTATGCATTATGTAATGCGTATACACGGGAGTGCATATTCACAATATTTTTGCTAGGAGTGGAGTAAGATCAAAGGTTGCAAAGAGAGATCAGCAAAGGGAAAACCAAAGAAAGTGGAGTTGAATGAAGAAGTTTTCTCTGAAGGGAAACTTGGAAGCTGTAAGCTCCGTAAAGGCAGGATCTATTTCTCTCTGTTCTTTCAAGTCCCCAGGGTGTAGAAGGATGTCTGGTCCATAAGGAACACTCAGTACCTACTTAATGAGTGACCGAGATGTGATGAAAGTGCAGAAGGGGAGGTGAGATGCCTCCTGAACTGTTCATGTGTTATGGGCTGAATATGTCTCAAAATTCCAAATGTTAAAGGCCTAACCCCCAAAGTGATAGTATTTGGTGATGGGGCCCTTGGGTAGTAATTAGGTTTAGATAGGGTCATGAATGTGGGCCCCCATGATGGGATTAGTGTCTTTATAGGAAGAGGAAGGGGCATCTGTCTCTCTCTCCCTCAAGTCTTGCAACAAGGATAGTCCATGTGGGCACATTACAGTAAGACAGCCATCTGCAAGCCAGGAAGAGAGGCTTTGCTAGCATCCGACCGTGCTGGCATCCTGATCTTATACTTTCTTCCTCCAGAACTGTGAGAAATAAATGCCTATTATTTAAGCCACCCAGTCTATGGTATTTTGCTATGGTAGCCCGGGCTAACTAAAACACTACAATAACTAAACTTGAAGTGGCTGTGAACTGAGGATCAGGGGACTGAGTTAGTGACAAGGGTGCCTTGGACCTTTTATACATCTCCTCAGGCTCACCTGCTCCTCTAGCCATGGTTTCAGCCAGCTTCACACAGGTATGAGCTGGCAGTGCCTCCTCAGGGAATCTGTCACGTGTCTCCTGCTTCCTCTCCTGGACTTCTGTAACCACATATTGGAACCTTGGGCACTTATGCGTATACAACCCAGAACTGAGAGAGAATCAACACCCCATGAAGTAATTTTCACCAATGGGGAATGGGAGCTGATGAATAAATGTCTTACCCATTAACCTCCCCTAGCTACTTCTGAGATGCTTTCTATAGGTTTCTCAGGTGCTCTACGATGGAGCAACCATTACTGTTTGTGTCCATATTGCTAATGCATCTGATTTTGACTTTATATAATATAATGATATTATAACACCAGGGAAGCTTGTTAGAGACACAGTGCCCAAGGTCTTTAATGGGGGATGATCAAGTAAGACACCTACGTGTGCCAGATTCCAGTCTCCCAGGAAGTAAGCAGATGTTCAGCATAAAGCACAATGCTCGCACAAATAGTCAAGGCACTGTGAGTCAACCTCATCAGTCAGGAGAGAATGGGAACATCCCCAGTTTCCAGCTTCCCAGATACCAGCCGAGGACCACTTTGACAGCAGGGCTTTCTATGGATGAGCAGTTTCAGGCCTGCTGTGTTAACTCTTCTCCGTAGAGTGGCCTTGAACATTATTATAAAGATGTACCCACATGAGAAGATACAAAAATGGAATGTACGAGTGGGGTGACTAGAGCCACTCTGACTTGAATTAGAATCCTAAATTGGCTTTCATCAAGTAACTCAAATTCTCCAAAAGCCAAATAATAATGTTCAGCTCTTTAGTGAAATGGTGTAGCACTATTTCACAGTGTATTTATGAGAGTGAAAAGGGATGATGTATTAAAGTGGCTGGTGGCTGACTGAGACATTCAATTGTCTGAGATGCAGGAAGGTAACTTGAACACACCTTTGTGTGGACTCTCCCTCCTCCCTGTTCCCTCTGTCTTTAGCCCAGTGGTGCAAGAGCAGCGTGGAAACAAGCTTCAGGGATTGTAGGAACACAGAAAAGCAGACAGCCCTGTGTGGGCTGTGAGGGTGGGGTACAGGAAGACTTCTTGTAGAATGTGATATCTAAGTCCAGTCTTCTTTTGGAGAGAGGCTGTCTTTCTCAATACTGAAAATCTCATGGAGCCTGAAGGTGAGAATCCGTTTCCCACATCTCCTCTCTGCGGGAGAGGAGCTGATTGGAAGCCCAGTTGCAATTTATCGCTTCTCCTGCTGTTTTGAAAGATTCTGATAAGAGGGAAAATATCCTCTCTGGGGAGCCCTTGCCCTTTTATGATTTGCCAAACACCTCCTCAGTAAGGTGGCCAAAAGCCTGCTGCAGCCAATTGAGATTCAAAGAGAAAGCATATCTCAATGAAGGGCTGGAGTGAAAAGACTGTGTTTATTGTTGCTCCCTGGCATCCTAGGCCATCTTCACCAGAGGAATTTCAGCAACATGCTCACTGCCTGCAGGCAGCCAGGGAATGAAGGGCTTCTCAGGAGCAGCAGATACAGCTGTTAAAATGGGAGAAAGTGCCCGGTGGTGAATTGGAAGCTGTTTGGTGCACTGCAAGGCTGCTGCCCTGAGTATTTCTTTGGTGCTTATCTCTTAGTAATGTTAGTTCTGACTGAGTACGACACATGTGATTTTAAAAATAAGGGAGCTTTGGGAAATGAGAAAAGATTGGACCTGTAGTCTAACCCCTTCATTTATAGTGGGAATCTGAGGTCAAAGCAGGGAAATGACTAGCCCAGGGTCACAGAGTACACAAACAACAGGACAGAGCCCAGTTACCCATTTCCAGTCTCCAAGGCAAAGGATGGTCACTACGTTTTTAAGCTCTGGCCTGATTTATTTCCTCCAGAGGTCTCTAGACATTCTCTCAGGCTCCAATATATGTAAGTGTAGAGATCCTAATGACCAATGTTGGAAAAATTATTGCTGTAAATCAATTAAATTTCACATTCACTTACTGCATGCCAATCATAAACTTGGGTCTGTGCTACATCCTGGATAATGAAAGGTGTGAAGACAAAACCAGCACCCAAACTAAAACACACTCCCCTCAAACTGGTCCTGCCCTCAAGATCTCACAACTTGGTAGGAGACACAGACTTGTAAATAATCAATTATCACACATTGTGAAAAAGCCAAAGGTTAATATTTCAGTACAACTATATAGCAGAACAGAAAGCCACAGGGGTCTCCATGGTCATCCGTCATTGTGCCAGATGGAACAGTATTCCACAAAAATTCATGTGCACCCAGAACTTCAGAAGGTGGCCTTGGTTGGCAAATGGGTGTTGGCAGATGTAACTAGTTAAGATGAGGTGGCATTGGATTAGGACAGGTCTTGATCCAGTGACCAGTGCCCTAATAAGAAGACTGTGAAGACATGAACACAGAGGGACACTGTGTGAAGACAGGCGATAGTCAGAAGGATGCATCTCCAGGGAACACCAACAACTGCTGACATTCACCAGAAGTCAGGAGCGGGGCATGGACTGTATTTTTTCCCAGGGCCTTCAGAGGTGCATGGCCCTGCTAACCCTTTGATTTTGGACTTCCAGCCTTCAGGACTGTAAGAGAACACATTTCTATTGTCTTAAGCCACCCAGTTTGTGGCATTTTGTTGTGGAAACTCTAGGAACCTAAGACACTCATCAAGTTAGGAGGCTTGGTTTTATCCTGGAGGGTGTGGCAGGTGCTGTTTTTAATGTAAGGCTGCCTCATATTTCTATGCTTGTCTTCTGCCCTTTTCTCCACCACTCGAGCTCTATAGCATCATGCTGACCCCCTACCCTGCTAAGAACCTTCTGGGCACAGCTCCCATCTATGCAGAAAATTGGCCAGGCCCCATCCACAATCCAGGTGGGTGTGCTGCCTGGACCCTCTTCCCAGCCCTCTTGCCATCCGTATCTCACTCAGCCATCCTCTGACAGGAGAACTAACATGTTTGTTAACCTCACTCTGAATGAAGAGACCACCTAAACAGGCTTTGTGTGAACAACAAGGTGTGAGTGGGCTGAGTCTGAAAAGAGAGTCAGCAGAGGGCAGTGGGATAGGAGATGGTTTTATAGGTTGGGAATAGGCAATGGAAAGTTACAGTTTAGGGCAGTTTTTTACATGCCCGGGGAGGGAGGGATGTCACAGGGTCCAGTGTCACAAGGTGGACGTGTCAGTTCAGGCAGGAACAGTGGTAGAATGTCGCAAAGTTAGTTAATCAGGCCACAGGGGCCAGTGTCACAAGGTTGACTTATCAGTTGAGGCAGGAGCAATAGGGGAATGTTGCAAGGTCGGTTAATCAGGCACTGCAGGAGCTAGCTATTCTTCTCTTTTTGCAGTTTTCTTGTTATCTCAGACTTTCCAGCTCCAGGAGGCCATCTGGAGGTGTACATATGGGTCACAGGGGTCCCCATGGCTTGACTCTGGTGTAGCCCATGGTGCAGTTGGTTCAAAGAATCTTGCAATATTGAGCAACTGTATCTCACTGAACTCAGTCTATCAACAAGTCTGTGAAATATGGTCACTTTAGTCATGCCTTCCTCTAGATGAGGATGAGCCAGTTTCCACATTGCCCCCACCACACCAGGAATTTCCTCTTGGTTTCTTTGGCTGATATCTGACAATCCCATCAATGAATTCATTCCAGATGTGAAAGGCTAGCTATGCCTTACTATTTACTTGTCCCAGCTATTTACCTTTTAACAGGGAAATCTGGAAAAGTAATGCCTTATTCCAGTGGTTCCCAGCCCTGATTCTCATCCTTGGCTATGTATTGGCTTGACTCTGTTACAAGACTAGAAAAAGAAAATAGGTTCTACTCTGGAGACTCTGGCTCGGTAGGTCTGTGTGAGTTCTATTGGCTGAACTTTTTAAAAGTGCCATAAGAATTCAAATGTACAGTAAAGGTTGTGAAGTGTCTCAGCTTCAAAGAATTTCAGTGCTGGCACAGGCTAAGTTTGGAGTTGAAAAGTTTTTAAGTAGATAGGACTCAGGTATGTTGAAACCATACCATGCTGTCAAACCAAACCATGGCAGTGGTAGTAATGATCTCAATACAGCAGTTATTAAACTCTCACCAGGGCCAGGCACTGTATTTAGTTCCTTAAACTAAATCACTAACCTTTCCCATAATGACATGAGACGGTTTCTTTCCATTTTATGAAAAAGGAACTGAGATTTGGAGATAAAGCTCCCCTGCTACATGCCAAAGCCTGTGCTCATTACAATATTACCTCTGTATCATCTCCTACATGTCTCATGCTGGCTTCAGCATGGGGCTTCCTACCACCTGCAGAATTCAGCATAGACTTCACAGCCACTCATTGGCTCCTGCCCTCTCAAAGACAAAGCTGCTTAGAAATGTGCTCAAAACTGGAGAATAGACAATTAAATCTGTGTAAATTCCTTGGCTCCTACCAAGAAGACTTATGTAAATGCCTCTTTTCTTGGCCTGTAAATCCTGGGTTTTTCTCCAGCATGACTGTCTTTTTTCCTACAAAATTACTCAAAATCCACCTCTTTAATTGTTTCTCTGCAGACCCCTTGAATCCTTGTCATTAAGACTTCATCTCCATTTGTCAGCCTATATTGAACATCAGCTAGGCATAGTTCGATGATTTATAACACATTTACCAGGTGCAACAAGCTTGCACAGATTTTAGTTCCTAGAACCTTCACAATAGCTCTCAAAGGTGTTACTACTCCCATCCTTGTGTGGTCCAGAAAAACTAATTCTGAGTTGGCAAAACTCTTTGTATTAGTCTGTTTTCACACTGCTATGAAAAACTGTCCAAGACTGGGTAATTGATAAAGAAAATAGGTTTAATTGACTCACATTTCTGCATGGCTGGGGCGGGGGGCGGGGTGCCTCAAGAAACTTACAATCATGGTGGAAGGGGAAGCAGGCACGTCTCACACAGCAGCAGGTGAGAGAGCATGTGAAGAAAGCGAGAGGGGAAGAGCCCCTGATAAACCGTCAGATCTCATGAGAACTCACTCTCACAAGAACAGCATGGGGGAAACCACCCCATAATCCAGTTACCTCCCACCAGGTCCCTACCTTGACATGTGGGAATTACAATTTGAGATGAGATTTTGGTAGGGACACAAAGCCAATCCATATTTCTCCTATAGGCAATAATGGGGAGAAGGTGGGTTAGAACCCAGTCTCTCCACAAATCCAATACCCTGTCTATGAACCACAGGAGAGACTTGTCCAAATGCAAGTATAAAAGTAAGACCTCTGTCATGTACTTCAGGAAAAATGTACATCTTGGGGTATTTATGTACTGAATAAACTCTTCCTGGATGTCCACATGTAGTAGGTCCACTCATCAATCGAGGATACCTAATGGATGCCCATTGTATTCTCTTCTCACGCTGCTAATAAAGACATACCTGAGGCTGGGTAATTTATAAATGAAAGAGGTTCATTTATAAAGGAACATCATGGTTCCTATATATCAGTTCCACATGGCTGGGGAGGCCTCACAATCATGGCAGAAGGCAAATGAGCAACAAAGTCATGTCTTACATGGTGGCAGGAAAGTAAGAGTATGTGCAGGGCAACTCCGATTTTTATAACATAAATCTTGCCTGCTACCATGTAAGACATGACATTAAATCTTGTGAAACTTATTCACTACCACGAGAACAATATGGAGGAAAGCTGCCCCATGATTCAGTTATCTCCACCTGGCCCCACCCTTGACATGTGTGGATTATTACAATTCAAGGTGAGATTTGGGTGGGGACACAGACAAACCATATCATAACTCATTAAGTGCCCAGCACTATTCCAGGTGCTGAAACCAGTGAAAGTCAGATAAGACTCATCCACCGCACTTAAGGAATTAGCAGTCTATTGGGTGACACAGACCGGCAACATAGTAGCAGGACAGTGCATGGGCGTAGCCATAGAGACAGGCACATTTTATTATGGGAGCAAAGGAGAACCTTCTCAGGGAGCCAAGAGAGGCTTCCAGACAAAATGGCCACCGAGAGTGTTCTTAAAAGATGACTAGGAATTACTTGACAGATAGTGTCAGAAAAATAATTTATGCAGAAGAAACGACATGGACAAAGGCTTGGAGTCAAGAAGTAGGGCTGCATATTTTGGTGGGTGTGTTTGTGTGTGTGTGTGTGTACATGTGCATGTGGGTATGAACGTGTGTGTATATGTAAGACAGCAACAAGGAACACCCTGTGACCTGAGGGTTAAGCGTGAGGTAAGGAGAAGGAGACAGGGTTCAGTAGATTCTTGTTGCCTTTTTCCTACTTCTCATTACATTGTTTGGACTTCATCTGGGTTGTCATGGGGAGATACAGCATACAGGAGAAACAGGCATTTTATTATATTATTTCTCTTTTAGGAAATTGCCAATATTCAATACATCATAGAATGTATTTGTTACTGAGCAATGGGCTTGCTATCTGATGATATGCATAGAAGTGAATACTATGGCACCAGCTTTTGAGGAAAGAAAGGCTTGTTTGCAAGCAGACTGGCAAAGAGACAGGAGGCAGCACTCAAATCTGTCTCCTGGAGCTGGGGTCTGGGGGCAGATTTTACAGGCAGAGAGTAGCAATGAGTCACAGGAAAATGCAATGAGGTGTGATCTGAGTGGGGGTCATGCAGAGGTAGTACCGGGTCCTTGGCTTTTAAGGTAGTACTGCAACGAAACAGAATAGCCCTCACTTCTTAACTTGGTCCCTGATCCTTGATCCAAGTACTTAGGCTCTGCACGTGGTTGACTTTATTACTGTGGCTGACTTGGTGGGGTTGGGGAGCGCACCAGCTGCATATAGACATGCTCAGGCCACCTATTGGCAACCTCGGGATCCATTGCAGCTGAAAAACATCTCACCATTTTGTTACTGACAAAACTGAACCAGATTGGACTGGTTCTGCAGTTACATATTGATGTGACAAACAGTCCTATACTCGCCACACAGAATTAACATAGGTTAGTATTTTGTCCTCTTTGCCTTAGAACTTTTAAAAAATGTGAAACGTCAAAGGTAGAGTTGAGGTTCTCTTCTTAAGGCTTCTAATTCCACTCCTGCTCCTTGGGGACAGATACTGCCATTGATGTGCAATTAAGAATGAAATTTCTTGGGCATACTTTGAACATTGCACTCCATGTGTACATTTCCACATAGATTGCCTTATGACTTTTTGAGACTTACTTAAATGGTAAGATTCTGTATGTTGCATACGCAAAGTATTTTTCATGACATTATGTTTTCCATATCTGTCAATATCGATACCTGTAACCCTAGTTTCTTCATTTTAACTAATAAGTAGTATTTCATGAGAATAAATAGGACATGGCTTAAATATTCTTTTATTGGTAAGAATTTTGGTTGTTCATAATTTTTGTTACAAAATTTACAATAAGTATTTGAACATGTGTCCCTGTGCTCATGTGTAAGAGTTTCTTTGTGATATATTTCTGTGTATAGGGACTTGGCATCTAGTCATGTGTATTTTCAACTTTACTACATATTGCAAAGTAAGTACTTATACCAGTTTACCACTTTTTGCAAAGGATTACACCGATACATACTCTCACCTACTGTACATTGTTACCTATACTTGGTAAAATGAAATAGCATCTCATTGTGGGATTTGTTTATATTTTCTATAGAACTGGTGACATTGACCATCTTTTCAGGTTTTTCTTTTTAATATTTATTGGCCATTGTATTTATTTTTTCGGACTTACCTCTTCTTTTGTTGTATGCTTTTTTTCTCTTAGTTGATTTTTCCTTTGTGATTTGTAAATTACCCGTTTATTCTGGACATTAACCTTTTGTCCATTACATTTGTTAAATTTTCTCTTTTGGTATTTCTTTTTTTTTTTTTTTTTTTTTAAACATAGTCTCTCTCTGTCACTCAGGCTGGAGTGCAGTGGCATGTTCTTGGCTCACTGCAATCTCCGCCTCCTCGGTTCAAGCTATTCTCCTGCCTCAGCCTCCCATGTAGCTGGGACTATAGGCACATGCCAGCATGCCCGGCTAATTTTTGTATTTTTAGTAGAGACAGGATTTCACCACGTTGGACAGGCTGGTCTTGAACTCCTGACCTCAGATGATCTGCCCATCTTGGCCTCCTAAAGTGCTAGGACTACTGGTGTGAGCCACTGTACCCAGCCTTAACTTTTATTTATGGTGTTTTTGTCAAACAGAAATTTTTAACTGTGATAAAAATATGTTCATTGGTATTGTCTATGAACTGGGCCTTTTTGGCTCATTTAAAAAATCCTACCCAATTCAGATATAACAATAGTTTTCTACTATTTTTACAAGTTATAAGCTTTGCTTTAAGTGTGCTTGTGTGTAGGAAGGGATGTAATTATGTAAGGTAAAGATCTAATTTTATTTTTTTACATATAGTTACTCAATTGCTCAACACCATTAATTGCACAATCCTTGTCCACTGAATAGTAATTTGAATTTATTTTTAAAATTGATATATATGGTGAACTTATTTTTAGGATCTCATATCTCTTTCATTGATGTGTATGGCAAATTGTAAAAATGGTCCAAACTTAGTGTGAAAAGAGTGGTAATGATGGGTTAACTAACAGCATTTGTCACATGATTTTGCTCTTTAATCCATTAATGTGGTAATTTGATAATAGATTTTTCTAATATTGAACCATCCTTCCATTGTGTGTGTGTGTGTGTGTGTGTGTGTGTGTGTGTGTTTAAATACTTTGCTGGAATGCATTGGTTAATATTAGGTTATTTACATCTTTGTTCAAAAGATAGTGCCTATAATTTTTCCTACTATTATCCTCATTTGTTTGGTATTGTTTACATTAGCCTTATAACTTTGATATTAACAATACTTGCAGCAATGGTCTTAGTTTCAACCAGACATTTAGATGCCAGGTTTGAGTAGGTCACACCTGGCACCAGGATACACAGAAGGATGCAGGCACCCCTTTTTGGTGATGGTCCTTGTAGCAGCTCACATGGCAGTCTATTGTCTTATCTCGGATCACACATTTGACAGCTCAGGTGAAAAGTAAAAAGAGCACACAAGTGGATTTCAGAGTCATCATGTCTTAAAAGCCCCCACCTAAAATAAGATCCAGTAGAGCTGTAACAGCTTCATGGACATAGCCTCTAGATCCCCACAAGAATTGTGCCCAATTACCAAGTGGCTGCACACAGGAAGGTCAGATTTCTAGCTTCCCACCAGGAATGTATCCACAATCCTCCTAGGAATGATACAACTTACCCACCATGGAGTGTTCTAATTTTTTCCTAGCCATAAATTATGTTGCCCGAAGGGGGCTGACATTCTACCTTTACCAGGTGTCCAGAATTAATACTCAGCCAAATTTGTCTGTCTGGAAAGAGAAGTTTTCCTGGTTTTTGACCCTTACCCACAGCTAGCGTACCTTTTTCTAGTTTCTAGAAAAGCTTGCCTAAGGTAGGAATTCTCTATTCCCAGAAGGTTTGGTAAAATTTGCCTGTGAAATTATCTTATGCTGTTGCGTTTTGGGGGTGAGAAGATTGTTGTCTACCAACTTAATCTACTGAATGGTCAATTCAGCATTTCTGTTTTTGTTGAGTCAAGTTTATTAATTTTAGTTTTTCTGAAAATATTTATTTCCTTCAAGTTATCAAAATTATTGTCATAATACTATTTGCAGCATTGTTTAATGATCATTAAATTTTTTTCCGAAGCTGCAGTTATATTTTCTTTGTTGTTCTGAGTATTGTTTGACTCTTCTCTTTTTTCTTCAGCAATGTTATCAGAGAGCTCTTTTATAAATGAACTACCTTTTTAAAAATAAACATCTTTATGATGTTCTTATTTTCTATCCAACTGCTTTTTTATTTGATCTCTAAGTTTCATTCAGTTAATTCTGTTTTTTCCTAGCTTTTGAGTTAAATATGTAACTTTTTATAGTTTATTTTTTTCCGATACATACATATACAACAATGTATTTCCCTCTAAGTATCCTTTATCTTGCATTACTCAAGTTTTAATGTGTAATGCTTTTATCATCGTTCACTTCTAAATTCCCATTATGCTTTCTACTTTAACCCATTAATTATTAATTGTGCTTTTTCAATTTCTAACATATGTTTCACTTGTTTCTTTGCAAGACTTCACTCAAGTAAGGTGTTAGCAGCCTAGTAGTGTCTTTTACAACAATAAAATAAAAGGTTTCCAGAAAAAAAATTATGGTGGAAGCAATAAATATGTTGGGTTTATCTTACAGAACAAAAAGAAATAACTTTATTTCATAGATCAAGCATACAACTGCATAGAACAATGTTTATTTACTAAGCCTAGTCTACTTTTTTATGAGTATGTTATCATTCAGCCAACGTTTAGTTACTACACAAAATATGTAAGGAATACAGTGGATTCTGAGGATGCACTCTATTAGAGAAACAAAACAAACATGTGAACAACTCTGTGATAGGGCCAGCAGAGTATCTGTGGAATAGAAGAGGGCCCAGAGATGAGTGGGGAATGAGGAGGGTTTACAGAGGCTTCTAGGAGAAGATGGCAGGGGTGTGCCTTGAGGAGGAAGCAGGAGTCACCCAGAGAGTGGAAATGGTTCTCCAGGCATGAGGATCAGCTGGGACAAATGTGTGGAGGAGGACAGAGCCATGATACAATAATGGCTTGAGCTCTGAGTCATTTCTTAGCGTCCAGGAATCACAACAGGAAACAAGAGGATCTGGGTTCAGGTAGGCTCTTGCAGTGGTGGTTTGTATGTTGTGTTTCACTTCTATCCCTAATCCTCTAGCCTCTCTGAGGAGGAACACCGCTCCCTTGCTGGTGGGCCCAGGTGGGATTTCCTTACCGTCCTTGAAGGGATAACAAGAGCTAGTCAATCTCAAAGCAGCTAAAATTGTTCAGCTTCCTCACATCTCCCCCGGTGGAGAACAGAAACAATAGTGCACAGTGGTTGGGCTCTCACCATGTGCCAGGCACTGTGCTTGGTGCCCTACATATTGTATCTCATTCAGTTCTACAGCAAGCTAGGGGCAAGTCCTGCTACGATGCTTCACATTACCGATGAGGAGATGGAGGGTTTAGGCTGTTAAATATTTGCCCAAGGGCACTGCCATGAGCTGAATCATCTATAACAAATGATTTCTCAATTTGGGGTGAGAATTGGCTCCCCATATTCATACGTTGAAGCCCTATTACTTCATATGTTGATGGTTTCTGGAGGTGAGACCTCTGCAAGATCAATAGATTTAGATGAAGTGGTAAGGATGGGGCCCTCATGATTGGATTAGGGCCCTTATGAGAAGAGATGCCAAAGGGCTTCCTTCCTCTCCCTCTATTTTGTGAGGAAACAGTAAGAGCGTAGCCATCTGTTTGCATGCCAGAAAGGCAGCCCTCGCTGGGGAAGTGAATTGGCTGGCAGCTTGATCTTAACCTTCAGGATTGTGAGGAATACATCTCTGTTGTTTAAGTCACACAGTCCAGGTTTTTTGTTGTGGCAGCCCAAGCTAACTAATACATTTTTACAGCTTTAAGTTGGTGCAAAAGTAGTTGCAGTCTTTGCCATTGAAAGCAATGGCAAAAACCGCAACTACTTTTGCCCACCTAATAGAAAGTAGCTTATATAGGATTCAGTCTCTTTAGGCTCAGTACAAGAGCCCATGTCTCCCTCTTTGTCTCACTGGAAAATAAGAGCATGGGCTCAATTTGTGGGCCTCGCACAGGTAATAATGCAGACCCATGAGCAATCCTGAACATTGCCCAAAGTTCTGCAGCAGTTGCATGTATACAGCATGGTCTCACAGGTGAGCAGAAGCAACAGCCAGCTCCCTACACAATTTGTCAGGTAGGATGCTCTCAGTTAACAGTAACAGAACAGCCAAATAAACACGACTTAAACAATAGTGTTTTATTTGCCTTTTTTCCAACAATAAGCAGCCCAGAAGCAGGTGGTCCCGGTATTGACTCAGCCAGTACTGACTGAGAAGCTCAACAATGTCATTGAGGACTGAAGTATTCTCCTGTTTCAGAGCTGTCTTTCTTGGTGTATAAATCATATCGCCATGCCTGGTCCCAAGATAGCAATGACAAAAGCAAAAGGGAGGCACAATTGCTTTGGGTTTTGTGTGTGTGTGTGTGTGTGTGTGTGTGCGTGCGTGTGCGTGCGTGTGTGTTTAATCTATTTTTATCATGGAGTGAGGAGGAATATTTTCTAGAAGTCTCAAAACAAGGGAAACTTCTCTTTATGTCTCATTGGCTCAAAAGGATTCACATAGGCAAGCTGGAGAGTAAGGACCCGGTATTTTCATTCCCATCATTGGGAGAAGTGGGGGTCTGCTAGGGACAAAGAAGAGGGAGGAGAGTTGTCATTGGCAACCCGCAGCATCTGCCACAGAAGCTCAATTTAATAGAGTTTTTATTGCTGTTTGCTGCTTTCCACTTATTGTCTGTTGATTTATACACATCTATGATTAATTTAGGAAGGGAAAAAATTACTTATTACTCTTTAAGAAATAAAATTTGTTTGGTGGAAACATTCTCAAAGCTGAGAGTCAATCATTTATTTGAAATGCAATAAAAACAACAACAACAACAACAAACATTTACTGAGAACCTACTTCATACCATGCTAAGTACTGTGGACAGAGAGATGAAAATAATTTGTCAAATACATAACAATAATAATAATGATGGGTTCCTTTGTGGTAGAAGAATTACAACAACCTCTTACTTTATTAGGGCTCTTCACCTCTAGGGATGACGGATCAGTACTTATTCCAAAGCATTGCACTCTCCCTCTTCTGCCTCAGACAAGACATGAGCTGGAAGGACTAAAATGTGGGGCAGTGCATGTACTCAGGATTTGTCTCTAGGGAATTTATGAGCCAAAGCAGACAAACAGCATGAGGTTGTAATTCTAGGAAACATCAAATTTGCTGGTTTACTTCACAGCAAGTCCCAAATTTCATAAGTCATAGCATCCTGGGTTTTCCACTGGAGTATCTACCTAATTTTAAGACTTCTCCTTATCTCCCCAGAGTTTACATTCCATGCAGGAAGTGGAGCCCCACACCTGTGTTCCCCTGATGGCAGTTCAGGTCCCAGGTTTCATGAGCGATTCAAGACGAGGGAGTGGTTACTGGAGGATCAAGCTGAACTTGCAAGGCCTGGGAAGGGTGTGGGCAGAGCAGGGGGTCAGGCCCTTTCACCTGAGAGCTGGCTGCAAGCAAGGCTCAGAGAAGGGGATGGACAACAGCAACAACAGTAATAGTGAAAACTGCTCTGTAAGAGCACTCAGTATGAGCTCCACACTAAATTATTTAACCCTTACTTCAACCTTGTAAGGCATCTAAAGTACAGAAAGATTTAGAAACTTACTAGAAAGCAAGAGCAATGGGTTTTAAGCCAACATTTACCTGCCTCCAGGAATTTAACCAACACATTGGGATAACACGAGTACACCTGTTGGCCCAATATGGACTGTTCACATACGCGTGGTGGAAGCTATGCTAGGAAAATTTGGACCAGATGGTCATTTATTTGTGGGATGGCTACAAACTTCTTGAGAGTAGACATTGTGTTTCATTCAACTTTTATTCCTAATGCCTGGTATATAACAGGTGATTGATAGGTATTTATGAATGAGTGAATGGATGGAAAGATGCATATGACTTTAGATCAATGGAAAGTCAAATTATGGAGTTTGGACTTCAACCTTTGGTTAATGGAGAGTCAGGAAACGTTCTTGAGCAGAGAGCAGAGAGTGTGACAGGAGAATAGCAGTGTTGCAGGATTGACTTGGCAGTAATGTGCAAAATTTTCATTCTCATGTGGGTTGGTTTGATTGCATTCCACATGGGGAGTCCTGGGTCATCCTAGCTAGCTTTGCCCAGGTTTGTCATTTGGGCCTGTAGGTCCAAAGAGGTAATGGAGTCTGGAATAGGCTATAGGGAAAGCTGGGGTCCAAGGAGTGTAGCCAAACTCATCCTCCTCTAATATCTTTCCTGCCTGCTATGCATGGGTCTACCCAGACTCCTCTGATGGCATTGCCTTGGGGACACTTTCCTGGTCCCAGCTTCCATTTGCCACCTGTGTCTCCCATTTGCCACCTGTGTCTCCCATTTACCACCTGTGTGTCCCATTTGCCACCTGGGTCTCCCATGTGCTGCTATTCCGATGCATTTCCTGCCTGCCATGCGTGGGTCCACCCAGACCCCTCTGATGGCTTCACCTTGGGGACGCTCTCCTGGTCCCAACTCCCATTTGCCACCTGGGTTAGTGGCTTCACTGTAAATTTCCTTCAGATCCAGTTCTTGACCCCCTGCCTTTCATTTGGGCTTAGCTCTTTAAACTACTCCTGATTCCTCACACAACTTTAGCCTCTTCTTCTTTGTTTTGTTTGAAGCGCGCCGAGTTGTGAAATACGTGCCTTTTTGTTTCTGCCCTAGCCTGGCTGTCAGAAACAATGATAGGGCTCTTAATGTCTAGGTGCTTTAAAATGGATATGGATATTTTATTTGCTTGATTTTTTATATTACCTTTGAAGTCTTAAAAGATAGGTGCCCTCTTCCCACGTTTTATTCACATTGCCATTAGTAATAAAATACAACTTAATTTTATATCTTTGACGGTAGTCTATTTTTTCTAACTTTTTACTCTCTTAAGAGTTTACAGACTGTTCTGTCACTGGCTTCCATAATAAGGGCCCAAATTAGAATGCACTTGTGGAATAAACGCACACACACACATACACACACTCTCTCTCTCTCTCTCTCTCTCTCTCTCTCTCTCTCTCACTTTTTCTCATTTAGTCCTGATTCTGCAGTTGAGGACAAAGGAGCATGACTTTTGAGAGTGCCAAGGCATATGCAATTTTTGAAGGCAATACACAAATTAAAAATAAGTTGCCAGGCTTCATGAGTTCTTGCATGTTCAGACACTTGACTGTGGGCAGTCAGGTGTGTTCAGTGATTCAGTGAGGCATGGAAGATGGATGGAAGGCAAAACACGGGTTGTTAGCAAGACCAGTGTTGGAGAGGCTGAGAAAATTCTCACTTTCTTACATTGGTAGAGTTATTGGTAACATTTTGCTTCCAGAAAAGGAAGAGGAGGAAGCTAACATTTCTTGAGCAGGTACTATGATGAACTAATTTGCCTGCAAATTCGAAGTTCAAGGGAATCTGTCCTATTCACTGCTTTCCTCTCAGGGCCTCCACACATGTGACGGCCCCCTTCACAGGGAGCTGCAAGTCATCCTTCTGTAGCATCAGCCCACTGGCCAGTACCAGAATAGGGTTGCAGGGGCAAGAATCGCCAGGAAAAGACAAGCCAGTGTCCTAGAAAGAGGCAGACATCAAAAGCAACTAAGCCAGGTTGGTCCTCATGATCACTGCACCTTCGACCCTACCCACCAACCAGGTGTACCAGAATTTGCCTGAGAGATTTCACTGGGCCAGGGCCCATCCAGGGGCAGCTGCTCAGAATCTGACAAATGGCTGGGCTTTGTTCAGCTAATCCAGGTACAGGGTATGTAAATGGTTGGGATGTGGAGTAGGGGTGAGGGTTTCAGACAATAGGGCGAGGAGACAGAGGACAGCTACTTTAGGAAAAAGAAATTTGAGAAAAAAAAACACTTAAGGGAGAAGTTCAGAAATTTGGGCATTGATGTATGTGATTTATTTCTATTCTTTGTAACCTTAAATAGCCTTCAGAAAGAATATTTTTAAAGAAATCCACCTCTGTCTTCTAGGTTTTAGGAGTTGATGTATGATGTGGCAGTGAGGGGGTAGTTTGGAGGATGTGTATGTGTGTGTTTGTGAGTGTGTCGGTTTGTGTTTTGATGCTTATGTGTTGAGAACAGACTTAAGTGTAGACTGAGGCAACCCAAAAGGTTTTAGCTAATCCAGGTTATGGCATTTTACAGAGCTCAGAGTCCTTTAAACTGGCACTGGATGAAGGCGGACAATGGAAAGCCATAATTTCCTCATCCTACTGTGCCCAATTCCGAGGACTCTGTTCCGAAACACCTTCTTGGATGAGAATCTCAGGACAACAATGAAAGTTCCTATGAGGAGGGTATGAGGGTCCTGATAACAAGGTGACCTTAAAGATTCTGACAAATATCTCTCACATGACTTTAAGCAATGGGGAACAAGACACTCACTAAATAGAGAAAATGCAAGGATGTTTTGCATATTCTAAGTGAATGAGAAGGGATATTTTACAACTGATATCCATTTACCATTCCTTATTCCTAAGTAATTTTTAAGGAGCTCTCTTCCCTGGAGCTTGAAAGAGATGCTTGACAATGTTTTATAAAATTCATGTTGAAAAAGCACAGCTTGCAGGGTGATTACAATTCATCCTTACTGTGTTCTCCAGCCGTCTCTTTAAAATATATTCAGCCTTCTCCTGCCCCTGGCTGAAAGTAAGGCAAGTCCATGACTTGTCTGGTAACTCAAGTAACTAACTGGTGGTTCTAGAGTCATTTAAGTCTCCAACCCTGTCTTGATTCAGTAATTGAGTGATCAAAGATATCAGCCAAATATCTAAACAAGATTTGGTAGTGCATCTTGCTTCTCTCCCCACATCAGGTGTTTTTAGGTTAAAAGCCTGTGGAGGTAACGGTGGAGACTTGGGGATTGGCTTCTCCATTTCTCGGTTTTTGCTTCCACAGTCCCTTAAACCCCAGGTTCTCAGCACCTTCTGACCCCTTGAGGTTTGGAGGGGAGGGAGAAGAGGTAAGAGAACAGACAAGTCCCTTGAAGATGCCACCATCATCAGCTACCCTAGCACCTGAGGACTTGGTGGACGTGTGGGCATTCTTGAGTGCTTCAGAAATCCTACCACGGGGACTCCCCTGATGTTCCCCAACCCAAATGGAAGCAACTTGGCTTGGGCGGATGCTACATCTCCTCCCTCAGATTCTAGGAATCCAGTTTCTTCATGATGGATCCCACCCCTACTTGGGGCAGACCTATTTATTGGAATGTCCCCATCCTGGCTTTCTCTCAACCCATCTCAGTCCCATACTGACTCATAGAAAACATTCCCATGTTCCTTGCTCCAAGAAATATCGGGTCCCCATGCAGCAGGTGCCCTAGGTTCTACCCCCAAAATGGCACATCAGCCCTCCTCCACCCTCTGCGTTTCCTGGTCAGGAGTTATATCTCAACCTCAGGGAACACATTCCAAAGCTCTTGGGGTGACCCCAGGGAAGACTCACTGCACTTAAAGTGACACCCATAAATACAATTGCATCTCAGGAAATCTCAGCAATTTTCCTTCTTTTATTCCCTTAACACTCTTTAAAACCACAATGATGGCTGGCACTGTGGCTCATACCTGTAATCCCAGAACTTTGGGAGGCCAAGGCTGGTGAATCACTTGAGGTCAAGAGTTCAAGACCAGCCTGGCCTACATGGTGAAACCCCATCTCTACTAAAAATAGAAAAATTAGCTGGGTGTGGTTGTGTATGCCTATAATCCCAGCTACTCAGGAGGCTGAGGTAGGAGAATCACTTGAACCCGGGAGATGAAGGTTGCAGTGAGTCCAGGTTGCACCTGGGTGACAGAGCAGACTGTCTCAAAAAGGAAAAAAACAAAAAACAAAAAACAAGCAAACAAACAAATGCAATGAGGAAAAGGAGCCTACTACTTGGGCAGGTCCTCTGACATTTACTTTGTAAATTCTACACATGGAGACCTGGATTTGAATCTCTCATCTGTTATCTCCTGGTGCTTATCATGAGGCTTACCATGAGGTTTCAGTTTCAACATTCTGTTACAAATTTGGTTCAAGATTTTTTGTGTGCCAAGAGAAACTTTAATTTTTTTTTCCTCCCTTTGGTTTCCCATCCAAATGTTCTGTGTCTCTGTGGTTTTATGACTCAGTCTCAAGACACTCTCTAAGTCACAAGATAGAATGACTCACACCTGGTCTGTACTCTCTCTAAAGCTCTAAAAACAGGATGGCTATATTGAACTAAGTCTAAGAATTCTAGAATTCCAGGTAAAGAAGATGTAGAATGGAGAGAGGTTTTTTATACTAAGAATTAAAGGAAGAGACCTTGGCATTATTCTGGGAATATGGTAGCCATAACCAGGTAAAAGTACCTGAAAAATGAGGGTGAGATATGGTAAGATCTAGTTGGGCACCTACTATATCCTCAGGCAAGTTGCTGTGTGTTTCATATACTTAATTATCACTTAATTATGAATATTATCACTTAATCTCTAAAACAGACACACTTGTTCCCTGGCTAGCCACATGAAGCACTCCCCTTCCCCAACCTTATTGCCGAGGATATTTTAAAGAATTAAGGTTAAGTTGTCAATGTTTGATTTACTTCCTGTGCTGCTTCTTCATCAACCTTCTCCTGATGACCCAGATCTGGGCACCAGAAGAGTGGAAGAGCTGTTGGGGTAATGTGGATGTAAATCTAGGAAGAGTCCCCTTTCAAATCACAGCATCAGCTCACCCTGAATCATAGCAGAGATCATTAATTATGCCCCTCCTACCTTTTCCAAACAAAGTATATTTTAAGTTAGTCACGTGAACAATATGGAAGTCAAGTTTCTTTTAATATGTTTAATTCTGACAGCTTTATTGAGTGCCTGCAGAGCTGGGCAGAAGCTGAGTGTCAGGAGGGACTACGGATAGGAGTCCTGTATCTGTATTCCTGCCCTCCAGGCATTCATTTGAAGGGGAGGAGACAATGTTCAGATGGGTCCCTCAGAAACACGATATCCAAAGCCTCTTGTCAGGGCAGGTGCCTAGAGCAACATGGGTCCAGAGGAAGAAGCTGCTGAGAGTTTGGAAGAGAAATTCACCAAGGGGAACTTGCAGTTGGAGAAGAGGTTGGGATTTAGAATCAAGGATTGTGAATGAGGGTTTGTGTATGAGGGTTCTGGGCTTACTTTCCAATTTCTCCTGAACTAGCCAATAGCACAAAACGGAAAGCCAGAGAGTTGCCACCGTTGAAACGCATCCTCCTGTGTCTCAGGAACTTGGCATTAATTAGCATGGCTTGATGGAGAGGGTATGGAGTGTTAAAACACCTTGATCTTAGCTTCTACTCTTGCTGCCAGTCTGTCTCGTGACCTCACACAAACACATTTTTTACTCTAAGCCTCCATTGTCTCTTGAGCTCTCAGCAGCCTGCAAGGCGGGCAAGTCAGGATTTATCCTCATCTTGTGCAGAAAACAAAACTGAGCGTCAGGGAAGTGAGGAAGGAATACTCTGATCTGAGCTTTACAGTTGCCCTGCAAGATGAGCTATCTTCATCAGCCTCATTTCACAGATAAAGCCACATGCTAGAAAGACTAAGTGATTTTCGCCAAACTTGTGCAGCTGGCTTAGGTGAAAGCAGGTGTTCCCAGCCATGCTGGTCTGCCTCCAGACAGTGTGTTCTTCCACTTCCACTCACACATTTGGAGCACAAAACTTGGGGTGTGATTTTCAGAAAACGTGAATCATCACCTGTTCCAGAATGAAGACTTTTCATGCTTTAAAAAATTTGTAAGGCATTCTGCCTCCTGTAGCTTCTCTCCAGCTATGAGGCCATGTCATGAGTGGAGTATCATGGAAAAGACCATTGAACTTTGTGTCCCCATGTCTTTGAGAAACCATTTTTTACCTTTCTAAAGCAAATTAAATATTCCATCAGTGAAGCATAATTTAATAACCCTTTGAAAATGAAGCTCTGGCCCTCATTAAAGTGAAAGCCACTCATTACCTTGTCTGTCATCATCTGGGGAAGTGTCCCATGACCTACTGTATCCCAAATCACCCCAAAGCCTACAATCAAAGCCATCTTGTGCTATTATTCTTCCAAACTCTTTCTTCTTGAAATACTGCTACATTTATAAAACCTTGAGTAAAATGACTTTGATCTAGTATACCAATATAGAAAAACATCATTAATTTAGGTGTCACTAATTCGTACAGTGTAGAAATCTGGGCTTTAAGTGAACTGCATTTGCTTTTCTACTTTGTATTTTTCTAAAAGCCTAAGGCTTGCAGTTACATGAACTCATTTCATTTCTATTAAGTTCTGCTGACACTTATTCCCAACTTTCCTTCAGACTGGTCCCTCTTATCTCACTCTTTATTGCTTCCTCAATAGTCCTGACCACAACTGTGGTCCAGTTGCCCCAGGCTCTAATTTTTCCAGGCCCAAATCAAGTCTATGTAGAATAGTTTGGTGATTTGCAGAAAGACCACCTTTGCTCCTCACACATCTCTGAGAACCTCCACTCTCTGCTTTCCACAGGTTGGGTTCTAATCCACCTCCTTTCCCGGTTTTTCAAGACCCTTTATGTTTCATACATGCTCCTCTTCTCTAGGCCCCTCCCTCTTCACTATTACACTTACCTGAACTCCACTGAAAACATATTCACCACTATACTTTCCCAAGATGACTTACTTTTTCTCATCCTGCATATCTGCTCATGTTGTTCCTTTTGACTAAAATTTTCCTCCTCTCTCACCTCTGGGAGACCACTATTCATGTTCTGGCTGGCCTCTGTTCATATTCAGGGCAAACTCAGAATTAAACCCTAAAATTCTCTAGGGAGATTTGCCTGACCTCTTAGTCCTGAAGAAGAATGGTTCCTTTGCATTCTCATGGTCCTTCATTCTTCCCTGTTGTTGACCAATCACCCTGAACTATTGCTGCCTGTTAATTTGTCTATATCCCTTATGAGACCATAAGCCTGCAAGATTGGAGTCACCCAGGTATCCTCAGAAAAATATCTGGTGCATGCAGATTCTCCATCAATATTATATGAATAAACAAACAACTGAAGATAAGCATGTTGATGACGAGCACTGCGTGTGAGGAAACCACAGCTCAGTTTTAGTGATTTTAGTGATTTAACCCAACCAAATTATATTTTTCCTTCACATTATACTTGATCCATCTCTGTGTCTCCAACTGCACCAGAATAGTGCTTTGGGCACACTAGGTGCTCAGTCAATGTGTTTGCATGAATAATAGTGCTGGCTCTGGATATGAGCAGGCGGTTTTCCAGGGGCTGGAACTCAGTGTGGCCAGGAAGCTGGCAGAGGGAGAGCTCAGTAGTCCCAATGACCTAAAAGTGAGTCCCACTGCATCTGTTTTTGTCCTCTCCTCTGCAGTCACCTCGAGAAGGATTGGGAGGAAGTAAAAACAGCTGGATGATCCTATTAACAACCAATAATCTGGGAATGCTGCTGAATTTGTTTGAAACTAAACTAGCGGTAACTCCCTCTGGGTCCATTAACCTGCAGCTGAAATTAGATTATGTAGAAATAACATTAAATAAAGAGCCACAGTGCTCAGTTAATTGAGAGGCAAACTTGTAAATTATAAGATCATTCTCTTTGAAAAGTAGACTATTCCATCACCTCAAGACCTGTGAGAGCACTCGCAAGTGTCCAGTTTGGGGTTCATTTTAGAGAAAACGCATTTTCTGTAGAGGCACTTTAGAAATCTATTTGTTGTAGAAACAGTTTGAAATGAAAAAAACATTACAAGCTTTGGAGTGAAGCTGAAGGGAGGTAGATTTAAGTCTTAGCTCTATTACCCACTAGCTCTGTGACCGTAGGAAAGTGACTTAATTTCTCTGAGCCCCAACAGTCTTGCCTCTTAACCAGGGCAGTGGTGGTAATAATACATATCCCCCAGTCTTGTGAAGGAGGCAGGCACATCCACACATCATTGCCATACAAGGAGGGAACACACTGAGGGATAGTGTTATGGAAGCAACAAGGAGAACTCACCTGGCCGAGAGCGAAGCATGGTGCCTCGCAGAGACGCCGGCTGAGCTGAATCCCAGACCATGAGCAGGTGCAACTGGATTAAGGGTGGGCCACTAGTACTTGCCTTGGAGACCATCTAGGTTTTGATCACTAAGAAACAAGGAGATGGAGGCCAATTTACTAATCGGAACTCCTCCAGGGTGGGGAGTTTACCCCATATGACTGAAGAAAGAGCTTTAATAACGTGCTCACAGTGAGGGATAAGCGTGAATAACTGGCTGGTTTCCAGACTGCCTTGACTTAGTTTTGCACATATCTGAGTCCCGAAGAGACTCACTAGGTCTTGGCATAGTGAAACCAGGGTCTCCTGGTCATTGAATGCCCCTTAGAGCTCTCAGTCTCTCTAAACAAACAATGTACAAATATTCAAATAATAACGCTTTGAAAAAGAGCCACAGCAGTTTTTTGGCCAGGTGTGGTGGCTCACTCCTGTAATCCCAGCACTCTGGGAGGCCGAGGTGGGTGGATCACCTGAAGTCCAGAGTTTGAGACCAGCCTGGCCAACAGGGTGAAATCCCGTCTCTACTAAAAATACAAAAATTAGCTAGGTGTGGTGGCAGGTACCTGTAATCCCAGCTAGTCGGGAGGCTGAGGCTGGAGAATTGCTCGAACCCGGGAGGCAGAGATTGCAGTGAGCCAAGATCGTGCCATTGCACTCCAGCCTGGGTAACAAGATCAAAAAGAAAGAAAGAAAGAGAGAAAGAAAAGGAAAGGAGAAAAGAAAAGAAGGAAGGAGAGAAAGAAAAAAGAAAAAAGAAAGAGAAAAGAAAGAAAAGCAAGAAAGAGAAAATGAGCCAACTATTGGTGTGGAGGACGCTTCCCAGCTCCATGAGAAGCAAAAGTTGCAGCTGTCTGCGCTGAGGGCTCTGGAACTGCAATCATGTCCATCCCAACTTGACAGCAACTGGCTCAAGACAGCTACCTGTCCTTACTGGTGGTCAGTTCTACAGCCGAGTGCTCCCAGCTTCTTCAGCCACAGGACGTGGTTGGAAACCCATCACTGCCCTGCCTGCCCCACTCTGGCTGCCAGGCTGCCAGGGCTCCCTCTCTTTGCTGGCACAGCAGACTAACAGGGGAGACTGGTGCAGCATAGCATGGGGAGCATGGGGTACCCCATCTTTCCAAAGGGATGCTGTGCCCTGCTTCATGGTATCTAACTTTGTAGTTCCTCCAGAGCGTCACTCACACTTCCAGTACATAGAGGACCAGAAGGGGAAGTGGCATGTTTTAGTGGAAAAGACAGGCTGTGGCTCAGAAAATTCATTCCGTCTTGGGTAAGGCACTTGACCCTTTTCAGCTTCAGTCTTGTAACTTTTACTTGCCTGTAAATAAGAATTGTTGTGGGAATTAAATGACAGAGGGCACGAGAAAGCTTGGTACCTTACCTAATGCAGTGGATCAGCTCAAGAAACGGTAGGCTTCTTTCTCCCTTCTCCTTCCTTTCCTGCCTCCCTTCTTCCCACCCCTTCCTTGCTTCCTCTCTTCCTCTGGCCATCTCTCTCTCCCTCCCTCTCTTCCTTCTCTCATATTTATTTCCTTCCTACTAACATTTCCTTCCACCTTCCCTTTCATCCTGGCCTCAATGAAGCCTGAGGACAGCTATCAGTAGTGGTCACTCCCTTGGGCTCAAATTGGAACAGATCTTCTTATTCCATCTCTTTCTGATAGTGCCAGTTCCTGCTGAGGACAGAACATTGTCTCCTTTTCTCCCTGCCTCAGGCAGATGGCAGGGAGTGTTGTGTGTTCCTACAAAGGAGCACACTGTCCCCGCTCCCGAGTCTCTCAGTGAGCCCTATCATGGAAGGCATCGGGAGAATGTGGAGCTCTGCACCTGCTTTCTCAGAACACAGGAGCATCCACGACCCTCAGAATCACACCTTTGAGAGGTATCACAGGAAGGGTCCCATGTTTG
Source organism: Cacajao melanocephalus (assembly GCA_963573385.1). Taxonomy (NCBI): domain Eukaryota; kingdom Metazoa; phylum Chordata; class Mammalia; order Primates; family Pitheciidae; genus Cacajao; species Cacajao melanocephalus. The sequence continues at coordinate 34,153 of CAUYLG010074880.1, forward strand.
AATGATCTGTGCACTAGGGACCGAGACCCTGAGGACAAGCCTGTGGTGGTGAGAAGTCCTGCACGTTGCACACTGTGCTTCAGCTGATGGAAGTGGCAGGACTGATTGTCATTGTCCCTACTTTACAGTCTAGAAAACTGACACTCAGATGGGCTTAGTAATGTAACCAAAATTACATAGTGATTAGGAGGTAGACAAAGGTTACATGCCTGGTCTTGGGAATCCAAGTTCAGTGCTCTTTCATCATGATATTTTGCCCCTGTATATTTAAAAACATACGTAAATTTTCAACTGAATGTAGGTAAATAACCCAGGAATTTAATTATATTTTTCTTTCTGGTTCTGGCATTTTCTTCGCTTCTACCTGAGAATCAACCTCTCCTCTCCCTGCAACAGTTGTTTCTTCTTTTTTGACATTCTACATTCTTTTTTTTTTTGAGACTAGGTCTCACTCTGTTGCCTGAGCTGATGCAACCTCTGCCTCCTGGGTTCAAGTGATCCTCTCACCTCAACCTCCCAAGTAGCTGGGACTACAGGCATGCACCACCATGTCCGGCTGATTTATTTATTTGTTTTGGTAGAGATGAGGTTTCATTATGTTGCCCAGGCTTGTCTTAAAGTCCTAGGCTCAAACAATCCTCCTGCCTCAGCCTCCCAAAGTGCTGGGATTACAGGCGCAAGGTATCACGCCTAGTCACATTCTATATCTTTGCTGGGGGCTGCACTATTGGCCTATTATTTGTGCAAAACCTGTAATCACCCTGAACTCTTACTACTCCTAACCCCCCCACACAATGCTTTCCCTGCCACATGCAATTAACCCCAGGACCCGTACCTTTGACTTAACAAATACCTCTTGCATCTGCTCCTCCTCCCCATACCAACTGCGCCCCCATCTACTGCTCTGCCTCAGGATCTTCTTTACCCAGTAAAGTGCAACCATCTCGAACTGTTTGCCTTTCTGAGGTGTTTTCTGTAAATCTATGCTCCATGCATTGGTGAGAAGATCTTTCAACACCACAATGGGTACGTTCAATGGCCACTCGGTTCCTCAAGGGAGAAACTCTTTATGAGAAAATGTCTCTGAGCCAGGCACAGTGCCACAGTCTTTGCATGTAATAGCTCTAAGTCACAAAGTAACTCTATAAAGGAAGTTTTATTACCCAGTTTCACAGCTAGAGACCAGCAGAGCTAGACCTCCAACACAGGTTTGTCTGATGGCACAATAGTGCTCTCTTCGTATCCCACACAACCTCCCAGATAACATCTAGTCTCCTTAATATCAAATGCAGCCCCATCTCCTGCCTCTGACACCGCTCATGCCCTGCTCTCCAGACACATCTCCCTTCCTGAAATTCAGTCATCTCCCCACATGGTTTTGTGTTCCACAGCTCCATTTGTGATCTTCTCTCTGCCTGGGATGCCTTCCTCTGTCCACCTGTCCCCCCAATCCCCTCTCAGCTACAGGGCTAAGGTTAGAACCCAGGATTATCTCACTCCAATCTTTTCTCCTTTCCACTGTGGTGCCCTGCCTCCCACATGGACCATTTTCACTTCATTCTATGTTAGGATGCTGTAATTGGCATAGACCAGGATGGAGAAATGCCACCAGGGAATGCTTCAATTGGTAGTTAATGTAACGGGATAGGTCTCTGTTGGCTTCTTGTGGAAAATTATTTCAAGAGTTGATTTTTAAATGTAAGAGAAATAGGACTTGATTCCCTGGTCAGACTAATTACTACATTCCTGAGTCATGCTGATGAGATGGCTTCAGAAAAACAACAGTTCTCCCACTGAGCCACAGGTCAAGGGGTTCTGGGTGTTTTCACAGAAGGTTATTGCTTTTCTGTGGGGGGTGTTATTGATGGGCTGGAGTGTGCTATTTCTTGAGGAATAAAACTATTGCAATTAATCTGTTTAGAACTTCCATGTGGGGAGGGGGTGTTATTTCTCAGCATTGAGTGACTCAATGAAAAACAGAATATTTGTGGTGCATGTGCCCCATGCTGTCAGGCTCATCAATACCAAGTTTGAAGACAAAAAAAATTAATAATAATTATCAGAAAAAAAGAAGGCTGACTTTGTTTTTTAAAGTTATTAAGGATGAAAGTGCTGGCTGCTGACCTAGGCCCCTGAATTTAGAACCCAGGATGAGCCCAGCTGTGTGATGGGGCAGAACCCTGAGTGTGAGATCTAGGCTCTGTCCCTCACACATAGGTAGATTGTGAGACCAATAGGGAGTCAGGGGACCAGAAGCTGGGTAGGGTCTGCAGCTGAGCTACTGGGGACTTTCTGGTGTCTGTTAGCCTCCCTGGGACTCACATTCATTTTCTGTAAAATTAGGGGATTGAGCCAATTCACTGTTTCCTAATAATCACTGTTTTCATGTAATCACACATCACTGTTCTCTTAACGCTTTTCTTTCCAGTTAATTTAAATCAACTCTGTTTTTAGACTTAGCCATTTATGAAAGAACAATATCCATAAAATCATGGCTTTGATTTGCTAATTACATGTTTTCTAATTCACTCTGTATCAGTCAGAGGGTCCTTGGTTGAAAGCAATTGAAAATCTTCCAGCCATCTTAAAGAGAGTGAGATCTTATTGGAAAGATTCTGCAGGCTCAGGTAACTTTAGGAGGCTAGAAGATCAGGCTTGAAGGCAGTAAGTATTGAAGTTATCCTGCTTGACCAGACAGCAAAACCATTGCAGTGATCCTGTAGCATAAGCACTCTGGTCTCTGCGAAGACACCACTGACACACCACTGCCACTGCAGTGAATGTGGCCATCAGACACCCATGTCACCATGTTATCTCTCTGCTCAGAATTCAAAATCCTGGGGACAGTGTCTGGTTGGCCAAGCCCAAGTCACTTGGGACAGGTGTGAGGAGGATGAAAATCTGGTCCCTTTGACTTCTATAGGTGGCCAAGGATCCTCAGGAGGACATAAGCTGAGAGATTCCCTAATAGAGAGAACAAGGTGCTAATGGAAGACAGATTGAATGGTGGCTAGTCAAAAGGTAAAAATAAAGAAAAAACTCTCCAAAACAAAAAATAAGTATTTCTTGCACTCATTAAGATACATACATAATTATGAAAATAAAAAGTTTATTTGTATACCATAACATCATAAACTCATGCATCAACCCCATGTACCACTCTATAGGAAGCACTGACCCATTGATCTCTAAGGACCCTGCAGCTTTGGCTTTTATTATGCACAGTGAATACTTCAATTTTGGAAAGTATAGACTCATGCATATCTTTCTGTAGAATACTGACCTTTGCTCTTTTTGTTTGATTTCCATGGTAGCTATTCTTTACTTGATGCTTCAGAACCTGTATAGAGCCCTTGTTTTACTCTTTTAGGTTGACCTTCCACTTCCACTTCATTTTTGATGATGTGTTCAGAATATCATGCACGCACACATCTTTGCACTTTACTAGGATAAGTAGCAAGCAGTTGAAACAGCAACAAAGAACCTGAACCTTTCAAATGACCTTGATATCCTGTCATCTTTTGATCACTGTATAGCTTTCTGGAATTCTCCAGGCCATGTCAGGGAGTGTGTATTCCCAATGTTCAAGATTGAGTCTTACACAAGCATTCCAGAGACAGCATGTTCTTCACAGGGCATCGGAATCATCCAGCTAAGTCAAGTTCATTCCACTCTTCCCAAACATGTATTTGGCACACCCTGTTAAACTACCCTAAACTTCATCAAATAAATGTTAGTTTTGGAAGAAATCTTAGTGATAATCCTGTTCATTTGCATTGATAATGCAAGTGAGACTTCTAAGAGAATGGTACACTGGGCCTAAAATATTTTAGAATCTCTTATGAAGCCCATTATGGAAATTCTAGTTCAAGTAACAGGTTACCTTTCTCTTCTCTAATAAATCCCATTTCTTCTGCCAGGGAAGACCACTCCACAGTTACCTGATACTTCATGCAGAAACATGAAATAAGATTCTTTCTATAGATGGAATTCTGGCTCCATATAAATTAAATGCATCTAAAAGCATAGTTCCTTATCCATAAATGATAAGTAATCCCCATGCATGTGTATAAGCATAGCATGCACATCTATACACGGTAAAGGGAGAAAATAAATGAGTCAAAATATGTGGATTTTTTGTTACAGAAGTTAATATTAAAGGTCAAAATCCAAAATATGGTTGGGAAGAAAAAGATTAGCAGGTGATCTGTTAACTATCCTTTTTAAGCTGGATAATTTCAAGGAGAGATGAATAAAGAAGAATGAGAAGGAGAGTAGGAAGGAGAGTAGGGATGAGGAGGAGGAGGAATAAGATGAAGAATAATAATAATAACAATGGGGGGAGGAGGAGGAGGAGAAGTAAGGAAGGAAAGAAGAGGAAGAGGAAGAAGAAGAGAAGGAGGAAGAAGCAAAAGAGGAGCAATAAGAAGAGAAAGAAGAAGAAAAGGAGAAAGAACAAGGAGGAGCAGAACTAAGAGCAAAAAAGGAGTTAGGCTGGTCAAATATTAGAAATATTCTATTCAAATTTCTGATTTTTTTATGATTGAATACTAATAAGAGAGTCCTTATCAATAGAATTCTTTCAGCAGGATATACTTGATCAATTGGTATGGTAAACAAACCTTAAATTTATAGATTTCTGGAGCATGGCCTGCTATAAAATGTCAGTTTCAGGCATTTAGTTATCAGAGTATAAAATGGATATATTTCATGCTTAAAAGTTACCCTTGGGTCAATGACAAATGATCTGCATCACTTAGAAGCCCCATGTGTTATAGATCAGGGCACATTCTGATGTGATGCAAAAGAACCCAGATGCAGCATTGGTGGTCCCAGACTTCTCATGCTTGATCTGCATGTTGCATAAAAGCAATGATTCACTTTTTTGTATTATTACTAAAGTTTGACACTGAATAAGATCTCTAATTCTTATGAGTCTGATTTGATAATTCAACCCTTTGTGCAATCTTAATAGCAAATGTGGTAGAAGGCAAACATGGTCAAAACTCTTGCCCTTCCTTGATTTCCTTGTCCCTCTTCCCTCACCATATTGCCTCTTCTACTTCTGAGCTCAGCCATGTAACTTGCCTTGGATGTTAGCCATTGTGACACAGGAGAGAACTGAAAAGCGCTGAGCAGTAGCCAGTTACTTACTCTTGCTGCTGTTGGAACCCTGAGACATGTTAACAAAGCTGCACTAGCTGGTGGGAGGATAAGAGATCATATGGACAAGAGAGAAGTACCTTAACTGAGGCCCCTGTAGACCACCAGCCCCAACAGCTGGTGGAGTCCCAAGAAAAAGAGACTCGCTGGTCAGTGTGCTTGAAGCCAATAGTATGACACTAGATTTTGAGGAAAGAAAAGATTTTTATGGCAAATTGACTAACAAGGAGATAGGATTTCTGCTCAAATCTGTCTTCTTGTGCTGGCTTTAGGCCTGTAATTTGACTAGAAAAGGTTTAGCGTGTGGATTCTCAGATTAGTAGGTGATTGGTGGAAGGAAAGAGGAGGTATGGAAAGTTCTTGGGCATAAGCAGTTATCTCTTCATGCTATCTGATGGGGCATGTGCAGATTCAGGGAGAGTTAGTATGAAACACGTGCTGGAATTTCAGGCTGGGATGTCAGCAGGCTTGTTCTGTGCAGACTTCAGCTGCTCACATTGGTTCTAACTGATTCCAGCTAATTTTGTTGTCTTACAAGTGGGGGGAGTTTCGGCATTTTATCAAATTGTTCCTTTTTTTTTTTTTTTTTTAATCTGCCATCCTGTAAACTCAAGAATTTTTGCTAGTTACTGGTTTCTTTAACTCTTTGGGGCATGGTTTAAGTGGGACATGACAGATGTATAAGTGAGTCAGCCCAGCCTGATTTCTGCCCTACAGAAGCATGAGCTAAATAAATGGTTGCTTTAAGCTACTACATTTTGGGATTGTTTTGTTACAAAGAAAAAGCCAACCGACAGTATATTTAAAATCCACTGTGGCCAGATTCTAACCTTCTTCTCACAATCCTCCCTGCTTGTTCCTTCTCTATTTGGGGTCAGGGCTCAAAAACCGGTGACCAAGGGCCAGCCAATGTGTCCCATGAAGAAATAATGTTCAGCCAAGATTCACTGCAGAGACCGTACTTGTTGTTTATGCTGAGTGTACATCTGATGTTTCAGGGCTCCTGCCATACTAACTGCTAAATATTTTCAGTATCAGTCCTGGTCCTGTGAACAAGTTTTCTTTAATTCACAAAGTATGAAGCAGAAGATTTTCCATGGAAACCTGGATTTATGGCTTCTCTGAAAAAGAGGATAGGGAAGGTCTGGGAATGTTGGACTAGGATTGGGCAGGAATGACCTGGAGCTGAGAAGTGACTGCTCATCATCCAGACAGGATATGTGCTACCAGTTCATCACTGTCCCATCACTCCTGGGTATAGCATGCTTGTTTCACCTATGCATGTTACCTGCCTGACCTTAGAGGAAGTTGGTTGTGTGCATGACACATTGGCTAGCATTAGTTTTAGGGTGTAACCATCTACTGTCATGTTTTTATACATTTTAGCCTCATTGCCTGGAATGTGTATCTCCTTCTTGGACACTTTACTGAACCTCTGCAAATTCTTCAAAATTTAACTTAAATGCCTCCTGTTCTATGAAATCTTCTCTATTTCTCTCAATAAGGCTGGTTCACTTTCCTCTGTGCTCCATATGACTTTCCATAAGGCTCTAATCTTTACTAGAGTCTTAGCCTTATATTCATCCGCATTGTTTAAAAACTGACTGAACAACTATCATATGACCTCCTTGAACATAGGACTACCCTCTCCCCCTATTTACCCCTTGGGTAGGGCATATGGCAGGGCCCCTAATACCTGTGATGGATTAAGGAATCAACCAACTAGACATTCTGGCTGAACTTCAGAGAATAAATTTACTGCAATTTGTATTTTGTGTAAAACCAAATTTATGATTCTCTGTGACATACTTTCTGAAGACTTCTTTATAATCAACAATGTTCTGCTTTAATTTTAAAGAGCTTTCAGCTTCAGGATAAGCAGTATACAAAGGAAATAAAAATTATTTAAAGTATAAGAAAATCTGAGTCAAATATGTTTGAAGAAGTGTGTTTAAAGGAACCAAAAGGCTGTTGGCACCAGAATTTTCCATAAAGCTCCCGGCTTCCTAATAGAAGAGATTCCACATTGACCAGTGGGATTACTTAGTTTCTGTCAGGACAGGCTAGACTACACTTTGGTAGCAATCCAGAGATCTAAGCATCTTGACAGCAAGCACACTTGTGCTTTGCTTATGCTACATGAACACCATGGTGGACAGAGTGATCAATTCATCTTGGTCCCTCAGGGAACTGTGCCAGTGGAGGCTCCATCTCAACTCATGCTTCCATGACCCATACACTGGCTTTTAAAAATGTCACCTGAAAGGGACACGTATTTTTGCTCCTATTTAGTTGGTTAAAGTAGGGTATATTGCCAGGCCTAACTTCAACAGGGCAAAGAAGAGCAATTCTTCCACATGCCAGAAAAGAGACAAGTTAGAATATTTGTGAACAAACAAGTACCTACCGAAATCAGTGATTTTACAAAGGACCTTCAGTTTTCAAAATGCATCATCATTCTCTACCTGCCAATGACCCCCACAGATGGATTTAAAGTAGAATTTGACTTCCATTGCTGGATTCATGTGCTTCTCCACAGTTGTTTCAGAATGCAGACTACTTTGTTTCAAACCGCCACAAGTAAACAGAAAAGGAGAAGAAGAAACCTGACTCCACCTCCAGATTATACCCACTCTTGCAGACACATCAGCAGTCCATGGCAGTATAGGTTGGAAAGGTGGTATTTAGGGGGACATTTGGTGCTGTGGAGGCACAGAAGAGGGACACCAAACTGTACTGGGGGCAGCTGAGCCTCATGAGTGGAGTCAAGAAAGTTGTAGGGCTTGGGCAAGATCTTGAAGGGTCCATTGCTGTTTGCCTATTGGACAGGGGTGGAGAAGATACAAGGTCCCAGAGGAGAGGGATATGAATGAGGTCCTCAGGGTCATGACTCTGGTCAAGACAGAATGCCTTCATGAGAAGGAAATTATTTACACACATGACCTTGAGCAAGTGCCTTCCACTTTTAGATCTGTTTTCTGCTCTACTAAATGGAGATTATAATCAAAATCCCATTTTTAAAAATGGAACTTGACAATTTGATCCTAAAATTTGCCAAGAGTATAAATTAGTAGAAATAGCTAAGAGTATTTCAAATAAGAAATACAATATATCAACTTGCCTTATCACAAGTAAAATAATCATATTCTAGAGATATAGGAATTAATTTTACGCAAAACCTGGCATTAGTCAAAGACTGGCCAAATCAATTAAAAGAACAAAAAAGAAAGTCCAGAATTCAATCTGTAGTATTTGAGAATTTGTGATAAGAGTTTCCCTTCGAATCAGTCAGAAAAGAAGTAACAGTTTAAGAGACAGTGTTGACAATTTAATAACTATTGAAAAAGTTATCTTTTAAATTCACATTATATATAAAAATAATAAGCAGATTTATTAAATATGTTTTAAAAACAAAATTTAGAAAGCCTTATAATATAGAAAAATAGTTTTCTTACCTTAAGTTGGCAACATTGTCCTATAGAAGGTTTAAAATTCTTGACACCATAAACAAAAGACTTGCATGTTTGATTATAAAACTTTTTAATATCTTTTTGTGGGAGAAAATATAACAAATTCAAAGAAAAGTGACAGAGTAAGAAAAATATGGTAATATATGTGTAATAAATGATCAACAGTCAGAATATACAAGAACTACTTGTGATTAATTATTAAAAATCTTCATGGAAAAACAGGCAGAATATAAGAGGACAATTAATCTGAGTTATGTAAAAGGCTAATAAACATGAAAAAATTCTAAACTCCACAAGATATCGAGGGCACATACATGAAAATAAAAATACACAATTTGTATTAAGTTGGTAAAAAATAAATAAAAGCCTAGTTCTTTAAATCCAGTGGTGCCTACATTGCTTGAAAATGGATATTCTCATTAAGTGACGAGAAATTCAAACTGGTAGAAAAATGAGATATGAAGCCACACCACCTGGGACTGCAGCCTGCCCTGTGTGAGTTTAGGCAAGTTCCTGAACCTCTCTTTGCTCTATTTTTCTCATCCATAACAGTGCTTATATTATAGAGTTATTGTGAAATTAAATATGGTAATCCATGGAAAATGCTAAGAATAACACCTGGCCCATCGTGAGTGCTCAATGATAATTAGCTTTTGTTTTTCCACTGTCAGTGAGAGTATCAAAATTAGAAATGCATATGCAACTTCATTTATAGAAATCTGTCCTGCCTAAATAACCACTCATGAGCATAAATTTCAATCTATAATAATAACCATTTCAATATTTGTAATGGTAAAATGTTGAAAACAACATAGCTATTAATTAAAAGGAGAGGAATCACATAAATTTTGCCTACCTCCTCCTTTTATAGTAAGTTGCATTTATTTTATGTAATAGTTTACAAAGAATGAGACAGACCCCTATTTATTAAGATAGAAGGATCACTAAATATATATTATTATATAAAAAGCAAAATAGGCTGGGCATGGTGACTCATGCTTATAATTATGGCACTTTAGGAGGCTGAGGTCTGAGGATTACTTGAATCCAAGAGTTCAAGACCAACCTGGGCAACATGGTGAGACTCTGTCTGTACAAAACAAACAAACAATTAGTTGGGCATGGTAGCAAATGCCTGTTGTCCAAGCTACTTGGGAGGCTGAGATGAGAGGATTGCTTGAATCCAAGAGAATAAGGCTGCAGTGAGCCCTGATTGCATCACTGCACTACAGCATGGGCAACAGAGCAAGATGCTGCCTCAAACAGTAAAATAAAATAAATAAGTCAGATCAATTTGAATAATATAATCTCTGGAAATCATTTCAAATATAATATTTGTAAATACATTGAATTTTTTAAAGAAAGAGTCACATCGGACTGTTAGTAGTAGTTACTTTTGGGGAAGAGAATGTACTGGATGATGGTGAAAGCAGATTTAAATTTTACCTTCATTAGTATTTCTTTTTAAATTTTTTAAATTTCAATAGGTTTTTGGGAAACAGGTGGTGTTTGGTTACATGAATAAATTCTTTAGTGTCGATTTCTGAGACACTGCACACAATGTGTGGTCTTTTATCCTTCACCACTCCCCACCCTTTCCCAGGAGTCCCCAAAGTCCAGTGTATCATTTTTATACCTTGGTGTCTCAAAGCTTAGAGCCCTCATATGAATGAGAATATGTGATGTTTGATTTTCCATTCCTGAGTTACTTCAATTAGAATAATAGTCTCCAATTCCATCCAGGTTTTTGTGAATGTCATTATTTTGTTCCTTTTTATGGCTGAGTAGTATTTCATGGATCCACTCATTGATTAATGGGCATTTGGGCTGGTTTCATATTTTTGCAATTGCAAATTGTGCTGCTATAAACTTGTGTGTGCCACTATCTTTTTTGTATAATGACTTATTTTCCTTTGGGTAGATACCTAGTAGTGGGATTCCTGGATCAAATGGTAGATCTACTTTTAGTTATTTAAGGAATCTCTACACTGTTTTCCATAGTGGTTGTGTTAGTTTGCATTCCAATCAGCAGTGTAAAAGTGTTCTCTTTTCACTGCGTCCATGTGAACATCTATTATTTTTAAATTTTTTGATGACAGCCATTCTTGCAGAAGTGAGGTGGTATCGCATTGTGTATTTTATTTTCATTTCCCTGATAATTAGCAATGTTGAGTATTTTTCCATAGGTTGTTGGCTATTTGTTTATATTCTTTTGAGAATTGTCTATTCATGTTCTTAGCCACTTTTTGGTGGGTATTTTTTTTTCTTGATGATTTGTTTGAATTCTTTGTAAATTCTGAATATTAGCCCTTTGTTGGATATATAGATTGTGAAGATTTTCTCCCACTCTATGGATTGTCTGTTAACTCTGCTGATTATTTCTTTTACTGTGTAGAAGTTTTTTAGTTTAATTAAACTATTTATCTTTGTTTTTATTACATTTGCTTTTAGGTTCTTAGTCATGAAGTCTTTGCCTAAACCAAAGACTAGAAGGGTTTTTCTGATGTTATATTCTATAAATATTTATGTTTTCAGATCTTAGATTTAAGTCTTTGATCTATCTTGAGTTGATTTTTATACAAGGTAAGAGACAAGGATTCAATTTCATTCTTCTACCTGTGGCTTGCCAATTATCTCAGCACCATTTGTTCAACAGGGTATCCTTTTCCCCACTTTATGTTTTTGGTTGCTTTGTTAAAAATCAGTTGATTGTAAGTATTTGGTTTATTTCTGGGTTCTTTATTCTGTTCCATTGGTCTGTACACCTATTTTTATACTAGCATGATGCTGTTTCAGTGACTATGGCCTTATAGTATAGTTTGAAGTCAGGTAATGTCTCCAGATTTGTTCTTTTTTGCTTAGTCTGGCTTTGGCTATGCAGGATCTTTTTTCATTCCATATAAATTTTAGGATTGTTTTTCTAGTTCCATGAAGAATGATGGTGGTATTTTGATGGGAATTGCATTGAATTTGTTGATTGCTTTAGGAAATATGGTCATTTTCACAATATTGATTCTACCTATCCATAAGCCTGGGATGTGTTTCCATTTGTTTGTGTCATCTATGATTCCTTTCAGCAGTATTTTGTAGTTTTCCTTGTAGAGGTCTATTAGGTTAGATTTGGTTAGGTTTATTCCCAAGCATTTTATTTCTTTTTCTTGAAGCTGTTGTGAAAGGGATTGAGTTCTTGATTTGATTATCTGCTTGGTTGCTGCTGGTGTGTAGCAGAACTACAATTTGTGTATATTAATTTCGTATCCTGAAATTTTGCTGAATTTGTTTATCAGTTCTAGGAGCCTTTTGGATGAGTCTTTAGGGTTTTCTAGGTATATGATCATATCATCAGCAAATAGTAACAGTTTCACTTCCTCTTTACTGATTTGGATGCCCTTTATTTCTTTATTTTGTCTGATTGCTTTGGCTAGGACTTCCCGTACTATGTTGAATAGAAGTGGTGAAAGTGGGCATCTTTATCTTGTTCCAGTTCTCATGGGGAATGCTTTCAACTTTTCCCCATTCAGTATAATGTTGTCGGTGTGTTTTTTTCATAGATGGCTTTTATTACCTTAAGGTATATCCCTTCAATGCTGATTTTGCTAAGGGTTTTAATCATAAAGGGATGCTGGATTTTATCTAACACTTTTTCAGCATCTATTGAGATTATCATGTGATTTCTGTTTCTAATTTTTTATATGGTATATCACATTTATTGATTTACATATGTTAAACTATCCCTGCATTCCTGGTATGAAACCCACTTGATCATGGTGGATCATCTTTTCAGTATGCTATTGAATTCTGTTCACTAGTATTCTTGCTTCTATGTTCATCAGGGATATTGGTCTGTAGTTTTTGATTTTTGTTATGTCATTCCCTGGTTTTGGTATTAGAGTGATACTGGCTTCATAGAATGATTTATGGAGGATTCCCTCTTTCTTTATCTTTTGGAATAGTGTCAACAGAATTGGTACCAGTTCTTTGAATGTCTGATAGAATTCAACTGTGAATCCGTCTGGTCTGGACTTTTTTTTTTTTTTTTGGCAATTTTTTAATTACTATTTCAATCTTGCTTCTTGTTATTGGTCTGTTCACAGATTCTATATCTTCCTGGTTTAATCTAGGAGAGTTGTATATTTCCAGGAATTTATCCATCTCCCCTAGATTTTCTAGTTTATGCATGTGAAGGTGTTCATAATAGCTTTGAATAATCTTTTGTATTTCCGTGGTATCAGTTGTCATATCTCCCTTTTCGTTTCTAATTGAGCTTATTTGGATCTCCTCTCTTCTTTTTTTGGTTAATCTTACTAACGGTCTATCAATTTTATTAATCTCTTCATAGAACCAGCTTTTTGTTTATCTTTCATATTGTTTCAATTTCATTTAGTTCTCCTCTGATATTTGTTACTTCTTTTCTTCTGCTGGGTTTGGGTTTGGATTGTTCTTGTTTCTCCAGTTGAATAAGGTGTGACCTTACATTGTCTGTATGTGCTCTCACAGACCTTTTGATGTAGGCATTTAATGCTATCAACTTTCCTCTTAGCACCACTTTTGCTGGATCTCAGAGGTTTTGATAGGTTTTGTCACTATTATCATTCAGTTCAAATAATTTTTAAATTTTCATCTTGATTTCATTGTTGACCCAATGATCATTCAGGAACAGGTTATTTAATTTCCAAATGTGCATGGTTTTGAGGGTTTTGTTTTTTGGAGTTGATTTCCAATTTTATTCCACTGTGGTCTGAGAGAGTACTTGATATAATTTCAATTTTCTTAAGTTGCAGCCATGTATACTAGCACCTGCTCCAGTGGAGGTAGGAGGGGAGTAAAGTGGACCCTGTGAGGGTTCTTAGTTGTATTTTTGTTAAGTGTGCTGCTTTTGTGTTGGTTGGCCTCCAGCCAGGAGGTGACGCTTTGGAAAGCACATCAGTTGCAGTCCTATAGGGAGGATGCAAACTTGCCTCGGACACCTGGTTAAGTATTCAGGTTTCTTAGGCGGTGGGCAGAGCTGTAGACCTCCCAGGAGATTATGACCTTTGTCTTTAGCTACCAGGGCAGGTAGAGAAAGAACACCAGATGTGGGGAGGGATAGGCATGTCTGAACTCAGTCTCTCCTTGGACAGGGCTTGCTGCAGCTGCTCTGGGGGATGGGGATATAGTTCCAAGTCCAGTGGAGCTATATTCCCAGGGGAATTATGGCTGTCTGTGCTGACTTATACAGGTTTCCAGAAGAGTGGGGGAAAGCTGGCAGTCACAGGTCTCACCCCCGCCCCCATGCAGCCTGCAGTGCCAGAGGCTGGTCTGACTCCCACTGTGATCCCCCAACAGCACTGAATCTATTTCCAGGTAGAACTTGCCCCAGTCCATGAATTTCCCCATTGAGAAAGCAAGCAGACCCACAGTTTTCTGGCATCTCAGGGAGACTGCAGCAGTGATCCAATTCCTTCAAAGGGTCTGTGGATTCTCTCAGCTTTCCTGGTTTTTCCCTGTGGTAGGTCTTGGAGCAAAAGTTCACAATGTGAGTCTCCACACGCTGCTCTGTGCATCCAAGCAGGAGCTGCCAGCTGGTCCTGCCTCCTATCCACCACCTTAATCCTAGTATTTGTGTTTTTGTACAATATGCATTTCACTGGGCACTTTAAAAACAATATTTTTGACTGGGCATGGTGGCTCATGCCTGTAATCCCAGCTACTCAGAAAGCTGAGGCAGGAGAATGGCTTGAAGCCAGGAGACAGAGGTTACAGTGAGCCGAGATCGCAGCATTGCAGTCCAGCCTGGGTGACAGAGTGAGACTCCAACTCAAAAAATATATATATATACATATATATATATATTCTTTCTTGCCTGCAGTTGGCAGTTTTCCTTTAATTTTTTTCTTCACCAAGTTTTCAAGTTTGTTTATCTCTTAAGGTCTTTATTGTTTTCCTCTTTTCAGACAAAAATTAGTTGCTGAAGCCATTTCTTCTCTGATGCTTGATGAGCCTCCAGAGATGCTGCTTATAGCCAAAGAGCTGTATCTGTGGCTCCCCTAAGACAGTAAGAGGTGGTGGGAAACAAGGCACAGAGATCAGGAGACAAGGCTTCTGGCCCTGTCTCAGCTCTGGCCTGGGGTACTTTCTCTCCAAGCCTCAGATTCCATGCTAACAACAGGGAGAGGTCAGAGCAGACATCCCTGAAGGCCCCATCTAGTCATGACCATCTACGACCCCAAGGCAATGAGTGGACACTGAAGTTGAAAAACATTAGTCATAGAGAAAGCAGAGAGTCCTGAAGAACAGCTTGAGTCTCTCATATCAAGAGCTCAAAACTCCCAGCCCCCTGCTGCCCCCACAGAGAGCTTCTCAGTCACTGGGCAATGGCTGGGCAGTGGTTTGTTCTATGGTAGAGACCATGAGGGAACTAAAGGTGCCGTATTCACCCAAGCATGTAGCCACATCAGCATCACAGAGATCAAATGCCTCCTTTCCTTGATGGAAAAAAAGGTTCTTACAGAGATGAAAGTCATGTGCCTTGTACAAGGTCATGTGGCTGGGCTGTGGGTGGGGTGCCAGTGATACAAACAGGAGACAGGGAAATACTGGGTAGAAAAGGGCAGTTCCCCAGCAAAACCCCACCCTCAACCCTGAAGACCCGCTGTCCTAAATAAGGACAGGCATTTCTGTTTTTATGGCCAGAAAGTTGCCTTTTGGCCTGCCATTTTCGCCATGCTGCCACCATATAAACCTGAGACCTTAGCGGGAATACACACAAGCAGCTGAACATCGAGACCAGCAGATCAGCAATGGTGAAAGAGGCAGCAGGGAAAGAAAGAAGAGGAGGGATGCCTGGATGCCAAGGGGATTTTGGCCAGGGGTGGACAGAGAACAGTCCGGCTACTGGGTGATCCAACTCCAGGAGACCACCTTCCCACTCCATCCCCACTTCTGGCTCCCTGTCCATCTTGTTGAGAGCCACCTTCACCACTCAATAAAACTTTGCACTCATCCTTCAAGCCCATGTATGATCCAATTCTTTCAGTACACTGGGCAAGAGCTCAGGATACAGAAGGCTGTCACACTGGCTCTCTGCCCTTGCGGTAAGGCAGAGGGTCCATTGAGCTGATTAACACACAAGCTGTCTGCAGATGGCACATACCCACTTGGGCTTCAGGAGTTGCAGGCACCCACCCCTTGATGTTGCCGTGGGTCCAGAGCCCAAAAGTGCTCACACCCGCCTCTGTACCTGCCCATCTGCATGCTTCCCCTAGGGGCTTGAGCTTCAGGGCAAACAAGCAGGCGAGCCACACCCCTGTCACATATCCTACCAGGGAAGTCAGGGAACTCTCCCATTTCACCAGTTCGTTCAATAGGAAGCTCTAAGAAACACCACCCCAGTTTCTACTATCTCCCCACTTCTACCTCTCCAGGGAGGGTGGTATCCACTGAATTGGCATTGAGGTTAAACAGACCTGAGTTTAAAGCTTTGGTATGTCACTGACTAGCTTTGTGATCTGATTTTTAAAAGGCTCATATCTTCACATCAGTTGTTCTCAATGTCAGATGTTCTACTCCGTCTTCTTTGCCTTCATCTGTCTTGCTCTTGTCCTTTAAAATCTCTATCAGGGTACTTCTCCGTGAAGCCCTCCTGCCTCCCCCAGTCAGGTTCACTCACTCCTCCTACCCTCTTGGTACGCCCTGGATTTAATTTGTCTCTCCCACTGGATGGTGATGCTTTTCCCTTCAGTCTCTCCCATGCGAGACTGTGAGCTCCAGGTAGAACAGAGCCACACCTATGTGTCTCCCAGCGATGGCCACGGAGGACTGTGAAATGTGAGACTTTCACAGCTCAATGCAAAGGGCTGTGAGAGCACAGGAACTAGAATGTAATGCTCCCTGTAGCTATAAATTCCTTACGGATGGTAGGTGCTTAGCACAGTGCTCTGTATAGGTTGTTGCTCTCAAAATATAAAACAAAAAGCTTCAGAGATAAGTTGTTTCAATTAGTCATTTACACCATAGCATGAAGTTGACCTTGCATTGCCTGCCTCTAAGGGATGCTGAATTTTAAGTTTCTCTCCTTGAAGAATTAAAAACTTTTTCAGGATCATGAATCAAGCAGCAGAACGGAGAGAGAAGGGGAAAAGAGAGGAGAGAATAAAGCTAAAATGATGTCAGCTTCTCTGAAAAGACATTTAGCCCTTGTGCCCATGCCTCAGGCTGGCTTCTCTGAGAAACTCAGAAGTTTTCTTTCCATGCATTCCATCCCTCCTGTGACCCTCCAGGAGAATAAGGCCCTCTTCTGATGCTGATATCTCCATCCTGGGGCTGCCAGGGGCAATTTGTTTAGTTGTTTACATGCTGAGAGACACAGCTTTTATTTGGCAGGAAGTGTGAACAAACAGACCTGAGGCAATTTCTTTCCTTCACTACCTCCTCCTACAATGTATAACTGTCACTCTCTCCTTCCTTCCATCCTTCTCTCTCAGAGAGCTTTAATGCCAAGAACATCAAGTGGGGATCACAGTTCTGGGTGTGAGTCATGATTTCACTACTGGCTAGCTCTGTGACATTCTGCCTCGGTTTCTTCATCTGTGAAATGGGACAAAGTCCTTGTCATCTCTTCCACTGTGCAATCAGTACAGGTAAATGAATCAACGTCATGAATTCAGCAAAATGTATCACACTTTTTTTGATGGTAGGTGCAGCAGCTGCAGAAATGCCTAAGACAAGGTTTGTGGGAAGCCTTAAATGAGTCCGTGCAGAATAATGACCAAGGTGTGGGATTTTTTTCCAGAGGACACTCTGTCCAGGTTCAGGACCTATGCTTTCCTGATTCATGGGGTTAGGTTCACTCCCTGGAGAGCACTGTGGTGCAGGGACGGCTGTGGCATGTGTACCTCTTTGTCCACCAACCCATGGCAGAAATCACGAATCAACCCAACATCATCTCAGGATTTTCCTCAACACAGGGCACCTGGGAGCCACTGACCATCAGGCAGAAGCCGTACCTACATGCTATTACTGGAAAAAAACAGCACAGCTTAGGGGTAAAACCAATGTGGTTTGAATCTGGTTCATCTGAAACATTGAGCAAGTTTGACAATCGCCTAAAAGGAAGTGTTCATTCACATCTGTATAAAGAATATAGTTCTGCCTACCTCCCAGGTTTCCTGTGATAATCAAACAAAACTAAATATCATGGAAGTACATATACATAATACTCCTTTTCTCTGTTTCTTTTTTTTTTCCCCCAAGATGGAGTGTTGCTGTGTCACCCAGAGCTGGAGTGCAGTGGCCCAATCTCAGCTCACTGCAACGTCTGCCTCCCGGCTTCAAGCAATTCTTCAAGCGTATGTGTCATGATGCCTGGCTAATTTTTGTATTTTTAGTAGAGATGTAGAAATGGGGTTTCACCATGTTGGGCAGGCTGGTCTTGAACTCCTGACATGGTGATCCGCCTGCCTTGGCCTCCCAAAGTGCTGGGATTACACGCATGAGCCACCATGCCCAGCCGGTGGTACTCCGTGCCCTGCCAATTCTAAACAGGACTTTATTCTGATTCTCAGTATTGACCATCTGTAAAATATTATTAATAGTGCTGTTCTCACAATGTTGTTTTTGAGTTTCAAAGTGCTGCCCTTTGGGTATGACAACTCTTGATCATATCCAGGTAAGAACTCAAAAGTCTTGGCCTGCTGTGGTGGCTCACATCTGTAATTTCAGCACTTTAGGAGGCAGGCAGATCACTTGATGTCAGGAGTTTGAGGCCAGCCTGGCCAACATGGTGAAACCAGTCCCTACTAAGAATATAAAAATTAGCCAGGTGTGGTGGCGTTCACCTGTAATCCCAGCTACTTGGGAGGCTGAGGCAGGAGATTCTCTTGAATCTGGGAGGCAGAGGTTGCAGAGAGCTGAGATCACACCATTGCACTCCAGCCTGGGCAACAGAGTGAGACTGTGTCTCAAAAAATAAATAAATGAATAAAAGTCCTGACTCTCACCCTCATCACTGTCCTCTGTGAACAATTAAACCAATGTGCCCCCAGCTGAAGTTCTGGTTTGCCTCAGTTTCCCTTCTGTCCTCTCTCCAGTTTTGAGAATCAGTCAGCATAAGTTGGGGAAGGGTCATTATGTCCAAGCAAACCAAAGAGACATATCTTGGTCCAGCATATGTGTGTGTGTGTGTGTGTGTGTGTGTGTGTGTGTATGTATGTGTTGGAATGGGGGTGGCTGGAGAGGAGAAAGGTGAATTAATGCATTCGGTAGCAGCCCCAACCACCTCCTCCTCCTAGTTTGCTCCATCCTGGGGAAGTAGAAGCGGAGGCCAGAGCCCAGATGTTCTTTAGAACTCTTGGGGGTCTGGTATTCCCTCAGCCCCTTCAGGACCTTTAGTACCTCAGGGAATAAATGTTCCCACTCTGCATGCTTTGGGAAGGAAGACAGCTGGTATGTCTCAAAGGTTTTTCCAGCTATTTCCTATTCCCCAGTGGATCCCACCAGGGCCTGACCAGGGCTCCTAGGGCACAAAATTTAAGGGGCACCTCACTTTCAGACTCCTGCAAGTGCCTATCCTGCACTCAAGAGTGAGAGCTTCATTAAATGTCATACTCCTTGCTTGCCTATCCAGCCTGCTCCTGAAAGTATAGAAAGAGTTGAATAAAAGCATGAAATGTTAGATGGGAATGTTTGAAGGAGTGGGCTTTAGAGTCAGGCCCTCTATGTTCAAATTCCAATACCACCACCACTCGAGTTGTGGGACTTCTTGTAATTTAACTATACATTTTTTTCCCATCAGTAAATTGGAGATAATAATAGTACTACTTTCATACTCATGCTGTGAGGATTACATTAGGGACTGCATTTACATAACCAAGGAAGCACTAGTAAGAATAAAAGAACAATTTTTATTAGACTGTATAATACTGAAAATAATAGGGATCCTGGGGAAGTGAAAGAGAACATATTCCTACCAGGTGGCTGGTCCTATGGTAGGTGCGTTATATAAGTTTTTCATGTTAAGCCTCAAAAATCTCTATATCACGATGACCCCACTTCTACATGTTAAGACATAATGGCAGCAAAGGATAAGAAACTTGACCCAAGATGTTCAGTTGGTATGAGAAGGTTGCAGTAGTTGAGTCCATGTCCCTGAAATTCCAAGTTGTCTGCTCTTTCCTTCTGCCCTAAAGCCATCTTAGCTTGGAAATCCATGCGCTAGGTGCATGGTACCTCAGCTGGCTTTTCATTAGGATCATCTGTGTGGCTTTATAAACACACGCTTGCCAGAGTTCCAGGCTTGGGTTAGAATCACCTACGAATCTCTGTTTTGAACAGGAAGCCCTGGGATGAGGATGAACTGTCAGGCTTGGGCATCACTGCAGGCTGGGTGACCTCTAAACTCTCTCTACCTCCAGTTTTCTGTGTACCAGCCTCATGAAAAAGTGAGAGTGAAAGTGATGATTAAACTGTAAGAATAAAGTGCCTTGCTAAGGAAAGGCTGGCACTTTCTAAGGACATATAATTAAAACCCAATAGATTAAGATTCCTTTAAGAAATGAGTAATACAAAGATTAAGGCACATCTGATATAGCTTCTTGAATGGCTGCTCAAAGATTTACAGGCAAAGAATAAATCAGCTCTTCTGAGAGAGAAGAAAATACAGCTTCTTGCTCACATCTGGCAGTGGAAGCTAAAGTGTGCAGAAAAGGAGATGTGGCTGGCAATCTTAAAGCAAGGTACCAGAGGTGCTTTTGCGAATTTATTGTGGATGAAGAAAAGGAAAATCCCCTTTAAGTGAATGGGGAAGGTTTGATTGTCAGTCGTGAGTCAAATGACTTGGCATGTCAAATTTCTTTCTTGGGCAGGGTTTTTATCACACACAGAAAATGAGCAAAGGAACTTAGAGTAATTAGGAGGTAATGAAGTTGTCAGAATAAGCTATTGACCAAAGAGCAGACAAGGGAATAGATGAAAAATTTAAATGTTTCTAATTTAGCTGATCTGGAAGCTGCACATCCTTTGGCCATAGGGGAATTATCCTCAGTGCCTAATGAATGAGTTTTTCTGGGCAAAGCAAGGAGCATCCCAGAAGACAAAGGAAGAAGGAATTGGAATCAAAGTCCAAAACGGTAATGGTGTTAGTAATAGAAACTATAATTAATCCCTTACATTTTTATCTGTCTTTGCAAAGCACTTGAGCACATATTATCTCATTCAATTTGCACAGAAACCTAGGAGGGAAGAAACATTCATGGATGTAAGTATGGAAACTTGAGGTCAGAGTGTAATCACTTGCCTAAGGGTCACACATTACCCTGACTAGTGCAGGATTGAGACCTGAATTCTGGTCCTTCCAGCCCACAGCAAAGTCCTGTTCATTATACATTGACATGGGGAGCATTGAGGATAATTAGAGTAAAGAAACTGACAGGCCAGTTAAATTAGATCTGTGCAATGAAAACTGCCAGACCCTGTTTCCTTTCTTCCTGCAGCCCTTCCTGCTTCCCTGGTCCCTTCTGCCCTCTCTTCATTATTCAAGAGTTTTAACTAATGAAGTGGGTTCCCTTAAAATAATCTGGGCTTCCTCTATTTATTCTGGCTGGTGCTGCCAGTGGGGAAAAAGACCAAAGGATAATCATTTACTCAGCACAGGTTCTGTGCTTTGCACCTGATATGGTTGGGCTTTGTATTCCCACCCAAATCTCATCTTGAATTGTAATCTCTGTAATCCCCACGTGTCAAGACCCGGTGGAGATAGTTGAAACGTGGGGGCAGTTTTCCCCGTGATATTCTCGTGATAGCGAGTTCTCACAAGATCTGATAGGTTTATAAGGGGCTCTTCCCCTTCTTTGCTTGTCATTTCTCCTTCCTGCCGCCTTGTGAAGAAGGTGCCTTGCTTCCCCTTCACCCTTTGCCATGACTGCAAGTTTCCTGAGGCCTCCCCAGCCATGCTAAACTGTAAGTCAATTAAACCTCTTTCCTTTATAAATTACCCAGTCTTGAGCAGTTCTTTATAGCAGTATGAGAACGGACTAATACAGCCCACAATGTCTCTCTTATTCAGTGCTCAAAATCACTGTGCAAAGTAGGTGTAATTATCCTTTCAGCTGTGCATGCAAAAAACAAGGACCCAGAAAGACGAGACAACTCACCCTAAAACTCTGCTAAATAAGTTGTACAGCTCCATAATCAGTATTTATATTCATTTTATTATTATTTCCACCTGCCAGGTCATGTTAGCTGGAGAACAACAGGCCATAGAGATGACAATTTAGCCATGAAGGCAAAAGCTGAGAGTGAACATGGCTCAACCTGCGAGTCTGCAAAGAGCCTTCTAGTCATTGGAACATTGCCCATGCTCAGCCTGTCCCATAATTGTTCCTCTCCAGAAATCTATGCTCAACTCTAATCTGCTTGATCCATAGCCCTCCCCAATGATCTCTTCCATGTCGTGGCTACAACTGCCCCCTTCTTATTGATAACTTCTCAATGTGTCTCTTTTGCCAGACTTCTTTCCTGACCCACAGATTTCCATATGCAACTGTCTGAGCACCTCACCTCTCTGCTTCACATCCATGTCCTACTCAGCATATGTGAAGGCGATGAGATTACACTCCCTCTTTTGGGCTTTTTAAATGAAACATGCGGGTGGTTTCTTGAACTCTGCCCTCTCCTTTGCACTCCACACTGAATTACTCATCAAGGTTGGGATCATTCTATTTCCAAAGTTCTCTTGAATTCAAGCCTTTCCTTCTGGCCCTAAGGGCAGCCTTATCTCAGCCCCCCATCCTCTCTTTCACCTATTCAGTTACAGGAGATTTATAGGTGATCTTTTAACATCTACCCTCTCACATCTCCAACCAACTTTCCAGTGTAATGCTGGAGTGACCTTTCTAAGAAGAATGAATATCTAGTTGTACCATGCCCCTTCTTGTGGTTCTCTTCAATTTCACGTTAGTCTAAACTCTGCAGCATGTGATTAAAGAATGTTCATCACTTGTTTCTAATTTCCTTCCCTTTCTCATCTTCCACATTTGCTAACTTCAAACTTGAGGTTCCAGAAAGCCCAAACTGCCTGCACCACCCAAGAATTCTAGCCTCTCTCATCTCCTGATGCCTGTGTGTGCTATTTCTTCTGCCTATAGCACCCATCTATTTCTTGTCCTTCAGAAAAAGTTCTATTTATTCATCAAGTGTCATCTGAAGTTCTAGCTCCCCTATGAAACGTTTCCTTACTCATCCAGGAAGACTGAAGTGCTGTTTCCCCTCTATTCGCCCCGAACTTTGTTATGTATCTGTGTCTCAGCTGTGGCGTGCTGAGTAGCAACATCTGTAGGAATGACTGTCTTTCCATTTGACTGGGAACTCTGCAGGGAAAACACCAAATAGCTACTGATTTTTGTATCGCCATAAGGGTCGGGAAAACGAAATCAACATTTCTTAAATAAATTTAAGTAATCATCCAGTCTGTAAATCTATCTGACCCAAGCATATTACAAAATATATAGGGATAATAAGTCTTCATTAGGCAATTACTGAAGTGTTTTCCGTTTGAACAGAGGGAAGATGCTTTATTTCTGATTTTTCTTTAAACTGTTGCCAAATGAAATTCTACTTTCTCCTCCTTTTCTCTGTTCTTAAAATTGTTGCCCTTAAAAATAAATTTTGAACAAAGATATTTGTGTATGGAAATGAAATTGATACTATATTCACCTATTGGAATGGCTCAAAATGATAATATCAAGGACTAACAAGGATACAGAGCAACTGAAAATTTTATGCATTGCTTGTGGGAGGCAACATAAGCATTTTGGAAAACAGTGTGGTAATTTTTTATAAATTAAACTGCACTTACAATATGACCCAGCAATCCTATTTCTATTTACCCAAGAAAAAGAAAGACACATGTTTACAGAGAAGCTGTGCACCAATATTTATGGCAGTTTTATCCATAATTACCGAAAACTAAAAATAAGTCAAATGTAATTCAACTAGTGAATGAACAAATAAACTATGGTGCATCTAAGCAATGCAGTCATACTCAGTAATAAAAAGAAACAGACTGCCTAACACATTGTATACACATGCAGCTCAGGGTAGACTATACAGGTGGACATACTTTGTGAGCAGTGACGCACATAAGGTGTTGTCATTATCATTTTCAGTCTGATAAATATTCTAATGTAGACAAAGAAATGAAACAGACTTATTTTTCTCCAACCACTACCTAGACTTGTGCTTTGCTGAAGTCCCCATCTTGTCCTTTGGCGGCATCCTAGGAAGACTCTATCACTCTCCTGTCACATCAGGAATAAGACTGGCTAGTCCAATCGAAGCTGCCAATCTCCTTAAAAATGCTACCCTCGTTTCTTCCCTGACCTGCAGCTCCAAGCTTATGTGTACCTGAGGGACTTTGTGGGGGGAGACTGAACTTTTTTCTCTCTTCTGTGTCCCCTCCTCTTATAGAAAAGGGATGGAGTGGAAAACACCTTCATAATGGACCAATTTTTGGTGTATTTCTTGAAGCCCTAACCCCCAAGGAGATGGTTTTTGGAGATGGAGCCTTCAGAGAATGATAGGATTAGTGTTCTTATTAAAAAAAAAAAAAAGGAAGAGAGACCGAAGTGCAAAGCCCCTTGCTTGGCTTTCACTGTCCTCTGGCAGATCCTCTGTGTGACTGGCACTGCTGTGTCTCCCATAGGGGTGTAGACAGGCATTTCTGGGAGAAGAGCCTCTGGGCTGCATGGTGCCATGGTGTAGGACAGCGCCCTGGCTTGGCCTCTTCCAGTGCCTCTCTGTTCCCACTCTACCTGGTGCAACTAAGAGCACCTTGCCTCATGACTAGACTTCTTGGCTGGGCACTGACATGGGCTCTCAAGCTCAGCAGCATCCTGCAGTGCTGACTTGGTCCAGGAAAATGCATACATCCTTGCCACACTGAGCAACGTGGCACATTACTGATGTCACTCGTGCATGCCTCCTATTGCCTGGTAGTAGATTAGATGATTGGATTCTTTCCCACCCTAAGAAGATTAAACCTCTTCATCTGTGTACCTGACTTGTGCCCTCAAGCGGGGCAGGGATGATGTTCCCACTACAAGGTCATCCTGGGTTTTATGACTCTTGAGCTCTCAAATGTGACATAAAATGAGTGTGCGTCTTCCAAAAAGAAGCTTCAGAGACGTATTTTCAACAGCTCTCCTTGCTTCCCTCTCATGAGGAATTGCATGTAAGGAGTGGGGAGCTTCATCTGGAAGCTTCTAGTAGGAGGAGCCATTTGAAGTAGAGCTACCCTTGATGTACATTAGATCAAAGCCACTGCCAACCAGCAGCCAACTGTAATGTAAGCTAGAAATTATCTATTGTTGTAAGCTGCTAAGGTGTAGGAGTTATTTGCTACCTCGGCAAACTAATCCTGTACTTGCCCAAGCAAATCAGCAGGTCGCTACAGAAGCCGAGATCCAACCTTGGAATGTGATGCCTAGGATGCACTATTTTGATTGGCCAGGACTAGATCACTCCTCTTACAGTCACCCATAACCTCTATGAGAGATTCTCATGGAGTTGCTTTCTTTTGGCTTTGGGACTCAGAGACTCATCTCTTGCTATGTACATTGAACTCCAACTATGCTTCCCTGGGAAAGTTCCCTTGATGTGCTAGTCTTCTACTTCTATGGGCTGGAGAGGGGATGGGAGGACAGAGGATACAGCACAGCTCGCTCAGCTGTGTCTCAGTAATTGTTGGAGGCATTGTCTCCTCATTGACCTTGCCATTATTTTTGGTTTTCTATAGATAGACTGTTCTTTCTTCCTCTCACTCTCTCCCTCTCTCCTTCCCTCCCTCTCTACTCTCCCTCTCTCCCTTTTTCCCTCTCTCTTGCCTCAGCATTGAATTCTAGTACCCAAGTATCCAGTTCTGGGATAACAGAAAACTTCTGCTCAATATTTAAGTATATTACTTCTATTAACACACACCCTTAAGTATATTACTCCTATTAACACATACACTTCTTAAGTGATATTACTTCTATTAACACACACCCCAAGTGATAGTTGGGCAAGACAATCAAGCAATCTCTTCTGAGGTGGAGGACTGCTAAAGCAGTCCTAGATTCTGAAAAGATCACTCACAAGTTCATTTGCTTGCGCATTCATAACTCTAACAAATACATACAAAATACCTACTAAACTTACACAGGTGATGCTTGAAGACATCCGAAAACAAGCTCTGTAAGCGCTTTATGTGTGCAGGAAGTGGGCATGACAAAGGCATGGATGAGCCTGAAGCCCACAGGGAGTTGCCAGAATTCAGTAGGACTGAAGCATAAGAAGGGAGTTATGACTCATTCTGGTGCGAGTGAGAGAAACCCAGCTCCAGCAGCACTGAGAGCAGCGGGAAGTAATGTTTAGGCCCATGCAGTTGACAAGTATGGGGATAAGCTGGGTCCAGGTTCACAAGCAGAGCTTCAAGAATATGTCTCTCAGTCTGCGGCTCCCCTTTCTTTCCTGCTGGCCTCACTCAAGCATGGTCTTCCCCATGTTGTGGTCTCCAGCTGCACTCATTTACTATTTTCTTAGGTTCAAGATAAGACTCAATTTCACTGGCAGAGTTTGTAGAATTATTTCTAATCGGCTCTGGTTCGCGCACTTTGACATTTCTGAACCAACCTCTGCAGCCAGGGGAATGCACTATTTTGATTGGCCAGGACTGCGTCCTGTGACTGCTCGGAAGGCACAGATGGCATTGGTATCACCTAAATCATGGTGAGGTGAGTGAGAATGGAGGAGAGTGATCCTCCAAAAAGAATCTGGATATTTTTCAGAGGAAGGGAGAAAGACGACTAGACAAACGGACCACAATATCTACTTTAGAGAGTGCTAGGGACCGGGAAAAGGGAAGGCTGGAGGGATGGGCAGGAGCCCATCGTGACAGAGGGTAAACTCTACCTTGACGGCAGGCAAGAGCCAAGAGTGGCCAATTTATGTTTTGAAAGATGTCTTTGATAGCAAGAAAAGGATGACTTAGTTAGGTGATGGTGAGGGGTAAAGAGAAATTAGGAAATCGGGGGCAGGGAGGGGGCGCGCTAGGGATACTCCTTTTTAGTTACGAGGCAAAGTCCCAGAGCTAGGAAGGACAGAAGGGGTGTAAAATCCTTTTAGGTGTAGAAGATAATTGATGTGGAGACTGGTCGGTTGCAGTGGATGAGGGCATGGGCCCATGTTTGCAGGCTCAGGGTTCCTGGGCTCTGCAGGCTGCGGTTACTCTGTGAGATTCCAGGGAAGCATTGGTTTCTCCTGTGCTGGGCCTGCTGAGCTGCTAACAAGCAACACTGAAGTAACACAGTATCTACCTGCTCAGAGTCATGGTCATGTCAAATTCTGGGCAGTACATACTGGGTGGAAGTCCCACAGGAGCTTGTCAGCTTGTCGTTTCAAAGCTCTGGAGAGATTTGGTCACCCAGCCCCAGGAAAATGAAAGCAATTTTGGTGTTAGCAAAGATCTGCTAAACAGAGGCCAGTTTTCAGAGCAAGAAAAGGCAAAGCAAAGCAAAGCACAGGCAATTAGTTTCACATACTGCAAATGTTACCTTAGTCCTTGGAGTTGCAAATCTCCTTCAAACTCTGTCCAAATTATGAAGTTTGACTTAGAAAATTGGAGGAAACAGCAAACACGTAATCATTTATACTTTTTATTATTGAAAGAAGGAAATGTCAGAATTAATAAACATATACTATGATCACACACTAGTGATACCAATGTTTGCATTCAGAGAATACTTCAATTTTAAAAGTTTTTGAGTCAACAAATATTTATTGAGTTCCTATTGTATATCAGATGCTATATTGATAATTTTGCAACTGGGCTATAATTCTCAAATTACAATCGACAGAATGGAAGTGCAGAGAAGGCCCGTGACTTATTCAAGATCAGAGAGGAATAAAATGTGCATTCACCCCACTCAGAGGGATCACATGAAGATCAGGTACAGGAATTAATGATCAAACATTTTGTGAACTGCACATGTTTGTAAAAATGAAGTTGGCTATTTTTATGGAAGTACTTGCCAACAGACCACTTTACTATTCACATTCCCTATGCAGGGAAATGCAGTGGAATACTGGTATGCCCCTGCAGCCCCCTGAGCCCTGAGCTCACCTCTTTGAGATTCAAAACTCAAAGTGCAGTAATCAATTGGTAGAGATGCTGATTCATTCTCTGGGTTTACTTAGGATGGGAGTAAAGAAATGAGGCTCAGAATCTGGAAGATCCAAGGAAATGAGCCTGAGTCCCCTCCTGCCTCCTCCTGCACCCCTGGTTAGCCCTAAACCCTGCTGCTTACCAAATGAAGTGTAAACCCTCACTTTGTCTGACAAGGTTTTACATGGCCTGGCCGACTTCCTCCAGAGCTCACCACTTGCTCACTCAGCAGCAGTCACTTGCCTGGCTTTCTCTTTCTTGGATATGCCTTCTGGTGGTTTTTGACCATGTTTATTGCCTTCTGGTGGTTTTTGACCTTGTTGCTCCCTTTGCCTGCAATGTAGTTCCCCTGAGTCTTCACCTGGCTCCTTCTTCTCTTTAGGTCTCAGATGGGGTGTTTAGAGAGGCCTTCCCCAGCCTCTGTGGTGACAGCAGGCCCAGACTTAGCTGTCTCTCATCTATTGCTGATTGTGTTCATAGCACTTACTAAACTTTTCTTGTATATTTATTTGCATACTTGTTTATTGTCTTTCATTCTTGTCTCCTCCTACCCATATCTGAATTTAAAAGTCTTGAGACCAGGGCAGAAGTTGGCCTCATTCAGGGCCACAGTGCACAGAACAGTACCTGCTATGCAGAAGACACTTGATTTTTATGTTTTACAAAACGGCTCTGTTATCAGCAGAAAACGATCTCTGTAAAGTATTGCTGACTTTAAAAGCAAGGCAGAAGGAGACACTAGATGTGCTTGCATTGCAATAGAAACCCAATATCCAACAACTACAGAATTCAAGAACCACGTCTTTGTGGAAACCTAAGGTTTAGAAATTTTCATGCCACCTTTCTCGTTCCTATTCCTTGACATCCATCAAGGAAAGCCCAGTTCTTGTTGGTCTCACAGGCATCATCCAGTCTCAGCAGGGCCCCTTCAACGTGTCTACTCTCCCTTCACCATGCACAGGGCCAGAAGCTGCCTGTAGTCCCTCTCACTGTGAATTGCTACTTGCTCCCAGGAGAAGCTGTGATGGGGTGCTGCCCCTTGCTGGAGGATGGGGGTGCTGGAGGGCCCCTCGTGACAAGGGCTGAGTGTCTCAAAGAACCCTTGAGCAGGGCCCAGCTTGTTCACAAAGAGACCTGAAGAAGCCCCCACAAGCGGTGCTAGTGACGCCCTCCCCCAGTAGTATAGTAATGAGCAGGTACGAAGGTTTTATTTTTTATTTATTTTAACTTTTAGTTTCGGGGGTACATGTGCAGGTTTGTTCTATAGATAAATTGCATGCCATGGGGTTTGTTGTACATATTATCTCATCACCCAAGTAATAAGCATAGTACCCTGTAGGTAGTTTTTTGATCCTCACCTTCCTCCTTCCCTCTACCTTCAAATAGGCCCCAGTGTCTGTTGTTTCCTTTTTCGTGTCCATCTGCACGATGTTTAGCTCCCACTTGTGAGAACATGCAGTGTTTGGTTTTCTGTTCCTGCATTAGTTCACTTAGGATAATGTCTTCCATCTCCAGCAACGTTGCTCCAAACACCATGATCTCATCACTTTTATGGCTACAGAGTATCCCATGATGTATATGGACCACATTTCCTTCATCCAGTCTACCACTGATGGGCATCTATGTTGATTTCATGTCTTTGCTATTGTGAAGAGTGCTGAGACCAACACGTGTGTATATGTCTTTATGGCAGAATGATTTATATTTTGTGGGTGTATCCTCACTAATGGAATTGCTGTGTCAAATGGTAGTTCTATTTTATTATCTTTGCGATATCACCACACTGCTTTCCACAGTGGTTGAACTAATCTACATTCCCACCAGCAGTGTATGAGCGTTCCCTTTTATCCACAGCCTCACCAGCAACAGGTTTTAAGCCACAGGATTGCGGAGTAGTTTGTAACACAGCCAGAGATCACTGGAATAGTTATTACGCACCATCAGAGAAGGGCTTACCCCTGTTCTCGTCTACATCCTCACTCTTTTTCGATGCTCTCAATCTCCCATCAAAATATAAACCAGGCAGAGTTTGGCCAATGGGAACCTCTGGAAGGAGACTGAAAGGCAGGAGGTGGGAGGAGCCTCAATCCAGGTCTCTGGCAACAGCTGCTGCTCTTCTGGTTCAAGCTCTTTCCAGAAGGACCCTCTGTGCTTCTGGTTTTGCCAGGCAAGCACAGCCTGTGCCACATTACACTGCCTGTCCCCTTCATCCCTCCAGCCTGGGGTTGGGAGTGGCTTCTGCTGGTTCATCACAGTTCTGTCCTCCTCAATACTTCTATCAGTTGTGTAGTTAAATGCCCACATTAAATTCCCTCTGTGGAAAACTGATAATTTGTTTTGCTGGTTAAATTCTGATTGATATATATCCTGTTGCAATAAATAAGCCATTCCTGTTCTCTTCTACATCCTCATTCTTTTTCGATGCTTTCAATCTCCCATCAAAATATAAACATGCTGTTACCCTGAAAGCTGGCCCCTCTGGCCTCTCTGATACATCTCTTCTCAATACGCTGCCTTGCCTCAGAGCCTTTGCACTGGATGCTCTGTTCGCCAAGGAAGCCCTTCTTTCAGATGTGTGCAGGGCTCATTCTCTCACTTCCTCCAATCCTCTGCACAAGCATCACTTTCTAATAAGATTCTCTCAATCCCTAGTTAAATGGCAGCCCCCTGCACCTCCCCCTGGCCCTCCTAGTCCCCCTTATCCTGTTTCTTTTTCTCTCCATTTTTGCAGTTCTTATCATCTGTGAACATTCAGCACAATTTTTTTATCCTGTTTATTTTCTATTGTTTCCCTTCCTGCTTCTACATAAAGCTGATTTATCCCAAGGAGCCTCAAACAGGGCTGACACATGGTGGACATTCAGTAAACATTTGCTGAAGACACAGATGAATGTCTAAAGCAGAGAAAAGCCACACCTTTGGGGATGAAGCAGATGAAAGGGGCTGACAGCCCAGGCTGCTCACTTTTCACTTCCCCCTTAATAATGTTCTCTTTAGGGCCTCACGAACATAGTTTAAAACCCACAGCTGCAGAGTCCCTGAAAGCCCAGAATTATTTTTGCATATATATTTAGTGTGGGCTCACAACTTATTATTTATAACAAAGTTTGTTTTACAAACACATTCACCAAGTTTTAATAAGTGACATATACCAAGATGGTTTGGTGGAGGGGGGGGGTATCTAAACAAAAATGTAGAAAAAATTGGGGTTTTTTTTTTTTTGTAACATAATTTCTCATAGCATTTAATAGGTTCATGACTGTTGTCAATTCCCAAGGGGGACTTAGAATATTTCCCAAATTTATTTGACCACAGAACCCCTTTACTATTAAAGATCTGGGGGGCACTTTGGGGAATGCAGCTCCATCTCCTGATATCAGCCATCCACTCATTATTATAATCATTTTAATCACCATAAGTATTTAACTCATAATCACTAATACAGTAATTCTACATTCACAACAACCCTTGTTTCATACGATCTTAGTGATTAACTATTCATTTTTAATGATTGACTGTAGTTCACCTCTCAGTGCACATTAATGAAATTCCAGTTCTAAGAAGTAGTCAAGATGGTAGACAGGTAGAATGAGCTCTCCAGTGGGAGTCATTCAAACTGGATCTGGTCCTGGCTTTATCACAGGTGTGTGACTTGGGGTAGAAAACAGAATTCTTGTGCCTCAGTTTCTTGTTAACAGAGCTGTCTTGAGTCAATCTAGACGTTGAAGCTAAGATTCCTTCCACAGATAGCAACGAGGAAAGTAAGCACATGTTTTCCCATCCCTACCCAGAGGAGCTCTGCGGCCTTTACCTGGTGTAGACCTGCTGCTGTGTATCTCTGTGGCAGGCACTGTTTTTTGTTTTGTTTTGTTTTGTTTAATTTATTACACTTTCAGTTCTGGGGACCATGTGCAGAATGTGCAGGTTTGTTACACAGGTATACATGTGCCATGGTGGTTTGCTGCATCCATCACCCAGTCATCTACATTAGGTACTTCTCCTAATGCTATCCCTCCCCAAGCCCCCCCACCCCACACCCAGGCAGATGCTGGTGTGTGATGTTCCCCTTCCTGTGTCCATGTGTTCTCATTGTTTAGCACCCACTTATGAGTGAGAACATGTGGTGTTTGGTTTTCTGTTCTTGTGTCAGTTTGCTAAGAATGATGGTTTCCAGCTTTATCCATGTCCCTGGAAAGGATATGAACTCGTCTTTTTTTATGGCTGCATAGTATTCCATGGTGTGTATGTGCCACATTTTCTTTATCCAGTCTATCATTGATGGACATTGGGGATGGTTCCAAGTCTTTGCTATTGTTAACAGTGCTGCAATAAACATGTGTTTTTATAATAGAATGATTTATAATCCTTTGAGTATATACCCAGGAATGGGATTGCTGGATCAAATGGTATTTCTATTTCTAGGTCCTTGAGGAATTGCCCCACTGTCTTCCACAGTGGTTGAATTAATTTCCACTCCCACCAATAGTATAAAAGTGTTCCTATTTCCCCACATCCTCTCCAGCATCTGTTGTTTCCTGATTTTTTAATGATCACCTTTCTAACTGGCATAAGATGGTATCTCAATGTGATTTTGATTTGCATTTCTCTAATGACTAGTGATGATGAGCTTTATTTCATGTTTGTTAGCTGCATAAATGTCTTCTTTTGAAAAGTGTCTGTTCATATCCTTTGCCCACTTTTGGATAAAGTTGTTTGCTTTTTTTCTTGTAAATTTGTTTAAGTTCTTTGTAGATTCTGGTGATTAGCCCTTTGTCAGATGGGTAGATTGCAAAAATTTTTCTCCATTCTGTTGGTTGCTGGTTCGCTCAAATGATAGTTTCTTTTGCTTTTCAGAAGCTCTTTAATTAGATCCCATTTGTCTATTTTGGCTTTTGTTGCCATTGCTTTTGGTGTTTTAGTCATGAAGTCCT